>ML685867.1:3218871-3364639 GCA_007922175.1 Pelusios castaneus
TCTCAGAAGTTGGAGCGCAGCAGTGCCGGCAAGAAGCTGAATCGCAGCCCCGGCTAGGAGGGAGTGTGGGGCTTCCTCCAAGCCAGGACCGAGTGGTCCTGGCCAAGGGAGCCCTGGGCTCTCTCCTAGCTGGACTGAGCGGTCGCGGCCAGGAGAGAGCATGGGGCTCCCTTCTCCCCAAGACCTGTGCTCCAGCTGCGGCAGCTGGAGTGCGGGTCCCAGGGAAAAGTAAGCCCCACAGTCCCTCCTGGCTGGGACCTGAGTGGTCCTGGCAATAAGAGAGCCCTGAGGTCCCTTCTTGCCAGGATCCCCGCTCCAGCTGCCCGCTGCTGAGCAGCTGGAGTGGGGGTCCTAGCCCGCACTCCACCTGCTCAGCAGCGGGCGGCTGGAGCGCGGGTCTCCAGCTCTCCCTCCTTGTCGGGACCGTGGGGAGCGTGGGGCTTCCTTCTCCCAGGGTACCCACTCCAGTTGCTGAGCAGCTGGAGCGCGGGTCCTGGGGAGAAGAAAGCGAGCCCCGTGGTCCCTTCTTGCAGGGATCTGAGGGATCCCGGTGAGAAGGGACCCATGCCCTAAGTCGACAAAGTCGACTTTGGGCTACCCCACGTCTACACTGGCTTAAGTCAACTTAAATAGTTGACTTAAGCCTTAAAGTCAACTATATATCAGGTGTTATAAAGTCGACTTTGAATTTCCTTAAGTCGACTTAAGCAACTGCTTAACTCGATTTAAGGAAACTGTAGTGTAGATGTGGGGTAATTGTCAACTTAAGCAAGCTTAAGTCAACTTAAGCAAGCTTAAGTCGACTTAATTTTCAAATGTAGACACAGCCATAGATATGTATATTCTTTGAACAGGCCAATATTATATAGCTTCACTTCCTAAAGAGACAGACCGTTAGAGGTTAAATTGGAACTAAATCACTGGTTTAGAAATATGTAACTGCAAATAACATTGGCGTGGTCTGCAATTTAATAACAATACAATATAAAATACAGATTTTTACTGTACAGCACACTGCAAGAGTTCATAAAATTTTCAGTGGAGAATTGCTTGAGAAAGTGTAACAGAGAAGGGAATCTAGATCATGCACTTTGATTTTGTCAGACAGTGAAAGTATATTTGATAAAAATTACAGAAGAGGCTGGATTATTATTGGCAAACCCAGCAAAGAATTTTATTTGTAGGAAGTTTTATTTTGTCTGAACAATTGGAGAGCTGAGGTAAAGGCAGAAAAAGCTACAGTGGTTTCTGCTCCTAACTAGAAAGTATTCAATATAGTTAGTTTCCCAGAACAACTCCATTGCTGCCATCTTTTAATATGAGTTCACAACATTATAGTAAGAAGAAAAAATGATATATTCTATTTCAAATGGACTGAAACATTTGATGCAACATGGACCCCTTTTCTTAAATATGCTTCAAGACACTCAACCTTCTTAACAAAATGATTTAAATCAGGGCTCTAAAAGATCATCTAGAAACCTATTTTACTGAAATCTTCCTTAGATTGGTTTGTCCTGCATGGTCATGAACATAGAGGCCCTCAGCTGTGGGGCTCAGTCCCCAGCCACTATGGTCCTGATCCCAGTCTTGGCCACTACAGTCCTGCCTCAGCCCAAGACTCCCGGCTACTGTTCCTATCTGTGCCCCCAGATGCCGCAGGCCTGCTTCCAGCTGCAGCCCTCACCCCTCCAACCATGGCCCTGCTATCAGCCCCAGCTGGTAGGAAGTGGGGGTCTGCAGACAGGAGTAAGCAGTGATGCCACCTAAAAAGTTTCGGGACCACTGATACTAACATAAGGCAATAGAAGCATAGAAAGATCTAATTGTGACCAGTGATAATAAAAGCGAGGTAGGTGGTGATATTCTAGAATTGTGTAATAATAATGTTATGAGTGTGTCCTCTTGTACAAAATCTAGGTTACAATGGATCAACAGTAATAGCAACAGTAATAACTTCGATTGCATTTTTAGTATACGAACTTATAATAATGTATTTTAATATATAACGTTAAAATATTTGATATTTGCCTTGGTCTCTTTAGTTATTATTTAGCTATGTTATAGATTTCCTTTGCTCTTGCCTCATGTCCTTCAACATGTTGTCATTCCCTGAAATTCAGAGAATATCATAAATAATGCAATAACTGTGGAAATGGAGATAGGAATCTAATATGAATTTGAGTAGTGATATGGTGGAGGGTGTGGCAGTGGGCAAACTTACCAAAATAGGGAGAGGTGGAAGGAAAACAAAAAGATTCAGATGTACCGGAGACTTTTCCTTGCCATTGGAGAAAATAATAAGTACACTGGGCTAAGGAGATGAAAGGTATGTACACAAAGGGCAAAGATATATATTTTTTAATTCAAGAGAAGAATGGACTCAATACCGACTCCATTCAAAGAACATGTTTTTCCTCCAGAAGGCTACTTTACTTTTTGAAGCAGTCAGCCACAGTGTGATAGCATTATAGCCAGGTGCAGATTTAGCCATGACCAGTGAGGGGAGGGGGGAATCACAATTTATTGAGAGATACTAACAATTGATTTGGGTATTATTCTCAGAAGATAGATAGAAGTTTGAAGCTTTCGATAAGCTGACCTATGAGATAGATAGAAAGAGAAAACAGCTAAAGACAGAGCAAAATGCCTCATTACTGCTGATTAATATAGTTAGACAGATGCCAGGCTTTCATCTGGGAAATTGTTTGCAGATGGGTGTGGGACTTGTTTATAGGAATCTCATCATATTATCATGGAGTTTGTCATTCTTTGCTCTTTGAAAAGATTTCAGTAGCATCTAATAATAGCATCTTTTGGCCTTCCAGGCATGGTTGCCAACTATCCAGGATTGTCCTGGAGTCCCAAGGAATTAAAGATTAATCTTTAATTAAATAGTATCATACGAGGAAACCTCTGGGAATACATCCAACCAAAATTGGCAGTCCACCTGGTGAAAACAACCACATCACAAAGGTAGAGAGAAAACTGGAGAAAAAAGTGATACAAATCAGAATAAGTGGCAAAACAAATTTAAATTTATTTTCAGCGATGCCTTAGTTTGTTTTAAATGCACACAGTGCTGCCTGATTTCCAGGGTGTTTGTACTTGTATTTGTGAATGTGCACATCTGCAGGTCTACTTCGTGTTCAGACTACAACTGCATCCACATGCAAGTTCTCACACCTGAATGTCTGTCCAAGTACCTGTCTAGTCATGTGTACCTGCAAAACCCCTACTTTAGCATGTGCATGAAATAGTGTGGATCCAGGGCCGTCCCGTGGGGGGAGCGGGGCCCAGGGCCAATTGGCCAAAGCGGGGCCCTGCCCCCTAGGGAGCCACCTCTGGGCCGGGAGGCAGAGGCTGCCGGTGCGGGGAGCCGGCCGAGACCCCGGCCCCGGCAGCCGCCAGTTGCAGGGGGCAGGCGGAGCTGGCTCCAGCCCCGGAGGCCCAGGCCACCTGCGGGGGCGAGTGTGCCGTGTGGGGCAGGCTGGCCCAGAGGCCGGGCCCCACGTGCTCCGCCCCTGGGCCTGCCTGCTCCACCGTGGGGGAGGAGAGGGCCGGCCCAGAAGCCGGGCATAGCTCTCCTGGCCCGCCCCACCCCGCTGCCTTCGGCTTGCTGCCAAAGGCAGCGGGGTGGCTGTAAGAGATGGGGCTGCGGCACGCGTGGGCCCCGCACTGCCCCGCTGGGAGCAGGACAGTGCGAGGTCCACATAACCGCGGGGCCCAGGGCGATCACCCTGTTTCGCCCCCCCCCCCTCCCCATCCCAGGGACAGCCCTGTGTGGATCTCAGAGCTCTGTGCAGATGAAAGTAAAAAGATCAGGCTCAATTTCTGTCAGAAAATCTGGCCTGAGTAGTCCGGAAAATATAAATTCATAGAAAAACATTTAATACTTGCAAAAAAAAGTGTAGTATTTGGGTGGCAAGTATGTCTTATAGAATGTAAAGAGAGATTAAGCATGTTTAATTCCTTTGGCTTACATTGTTTTATGCTGACTTATAGAACAGAAGGAAAGAGATCATCAAAGATAAAATTGTCTAATTGTCATTTAAGCCCATAGGTTAATCTCAAGTGGGAATCAAATGCAATTTACAGAGTGACAGTGAAACAGACCTTATTTTCTCATACAGCCAACTACTGTACCATAACACTTTTCACATTACACATTATATTGTTATTTTAAAGCACTGACACCTACCCAACTTATCAGTGGTATAACACTTATATTAACAAAGTCGGTTTGCAAGCTAACACTTTGCTTGATAAAAGTGAGCTCAAACTCATTATCACTTTCTGTGAGAGTTTAGAACCAAACCATCTGTTGAGCAGTTTCCAGACATTTAATTTAATCACAGAATTTTGAATTTGTGGTAAAATAATTAGTCTCTTAGCCTGAAATGCTATGCCAAAAAGTGCTGGTGACTCATGTTATTAAAAATAGCCGTTTGCTAGCACATATACACTTGTGTGCTTCAGGATCAGGAGAATTATTTCTGTTGTTCAAGACAATTTTACTCTTGCATGCTAAATCAGTGGATTATACAGCAGTTAAAAGGTTATATATACTTCACAATTGGGATGTGGGAGGATGATAATGTCAGTTTTCTACATCGAGGCCCTGTTGGCTTAGAACTCATCTGATTTTTTTACGGTTCAGGGGAAATTAGCACTATAAAAGATCAGCTAATCCTATATGAACACCTGGACATTTTCTCTTTCTTCTGCTACTCTTCTTTAGAGGTTAATAGAAACAGGCAACTCATTTTTTTCAGGTTGGATCAATTTCTATAGCTCTCCACAGCTTTTAAGAAAGCTGGTCAGAAGATGTGATATTTAAAGATTAAACATTCCAATGGATATGATTTTGTCAGCTGTTCTGTGTTGAAAAATTAGTATTACTCATTGCACGTTAAAGTAAGTCAATTGCATATCTTTCATCAGATTCTACTTTCTTTCAAAGCAAGGCACGCGATCTCAAACTAAATGAAACGAAGTTAGCATACTAGTTTCTGTAAGTGCTCTATAGGGAAAGGGGGTGAGGAGGGGGAAGGAGTTTTTGTTGTACTCTTTGGCTATGTCTACACTACAACAAGTTAGGTTGACTTTAAGGCAACTTAATAAGGTCAATTTAAGTCGACTTAACAAAGTGCTGTCCATGGATGTGGACTAAGTCTACTTTAAGTCAACTTAACTGCCTTTAGGTCGACTTAACAAAGTGGACTTAAACATCCACACTGGGCTTAGGTCGACCTAAAGAAGGGATAGGTCGACCTCTGCAATCTGGACTAGTGTGCAACTGTACCATCCCAATTCTTCTCCCCTAGGCCCTGACTTATCCTGCTCTGCTGAGTAAACCCCCACTCCTGGGTCAGCTTACGCCCAACCTCCTGTGTGTAATTGATCCCTCAGCCAGTGGAGGAGACCTCTGGCTTGCCACTCCTGCAACAAACACCCCAATCTCAGGTGCAACCCTGAGAACTACTGTCTTGCAGGGTTCAGTGCTGCTCACTGCATCCTGCAAGCTCATTTAAACTTGTCCATCAATTTAGCAAAGAAATTGATATGCACCATCTCTGTCACTTTAAAGGAGGTCTCTGCAGACACACTAATCCCACATGCATTGCTTCAGATAAAATAAATAAGTTTATTGACTACAGTAACATTTTAAGTGATTTCATATCAAAGCAATATAAAGCAAAAGGTTATTAAGTCAAGGAATCAATAAATCAATCAATAAAAGAAAACTTGCATTCTAAACTAAGGTCACTATCGGCTTACCACACAGGTTGGCTCTGATGTGTTTTGCAGCCCATTCCCCCTTCCTGTAGGTAGGTTTTCAGTCCTTGGTGTTGCATAGAAGATAGAGTCCAGAAGACAGCTCCAGACAAGGGTGCCTCTTTCTTTTAACCAGCTTCCTTTACACCACCTGGGGTCAGGTGATTGTCCATGTCCATCTGTGGGCGTTATCTTTCTCTCTTCAGCTAAGGTGCTTAAGCTGGTCTATTGTTCTTGTATGCATGCCTCCACTGGGCGTGGAAACACAGCTCTGTGTTTGTCTGCTTACATTCAAGCCATGTGAGATGCACATAATTAGGGATATGACATGGGAGAATTTCATATCTGTACATATGTATGACATTGCAGGAAACGTGCTCCCATAACAGTAATGTTCAGTATGCCATGAGCATTCCAAAAACTCCTAACTTGATGTACTTTGTACACAGTCACACTGTAGGATGAACAGGAGTGAAACAGAGACCACACCATGAGGATGTACGTGGGATGCAGCATGTCACAATTACCAACTCGCTGGCAACTCTGGGTGCTTCTGTGCTGTATGGCTTTTACTCAGAGCCCTGACACCAGCAGCCTGCTCATGGAACCATGGCTCCCCTCTGGCTCTCACCAGCCTGGCTATTCCTATCAAAGGTGATACCAACAGCCCTTCTGCAGGAGGGAGATAGTTACCAGCCCAGGTGGATGAGCTCGAGGGTGGAGCGGGGTCCAATCAGTCGCGACACAATGCTCCTTGTAGTTGCAGAACAAATCCAAAGTCTCTCATTTTTTTCACCCTTTTTATAGGGTCCAAACTACATGCAAGTCTATGAAAACTGCTATGTCATGTTGTGCCCATGTTTGATATAGTGATCTATCACTCACAGATGTAACAAACATAACATTTTTATTGCTCTGTTCCTGTTCCAAACCTTATTATGCCGTGTCCTAGGGGAGGGGAGATGTTGCCTCCTCTGCTCTTTGCTGTTGTGTTTTTTTACATTCATCAGCCACATGGATCCTCATTGTTTGAGAACCGGTACATTTCCCCCCCCTCCCCTTGCATTTTCTTATCACTTTTTAACTTCTATTTACGTTTACTCTTTAATTACACAAATTGACCCACTAGTTTTTAATTTTTTTGTTAGTTAATTAACTTATAAATTCTTAACATAAGCAGAAGAAATCCTTTTCCCCGGATTTATAATCTTGTGAAATTGCTCTAGATGGTATAATGCTTTTCTTTTGCAACCCCTCTCAGATTGGTATCATTGGCAAACTTTATAAGAGTAGTCTTTATACCATCATCTAAATCACTGATAAAAATATTGAACAGATCCAGACCTGGAACTGATCCCTGCAGTCCTCCACTCATTATGCCCTTCCAGCATGACTATGAATCATTGATAACTACTCTCCGGGAATGGTTATCCAGTCCCAGGCAGTGAGCATGTTCTCTAAAGTCACAGGGGACAGTTCACCAGCGAACCCCACCCCCAACCCCAGTTACCACACTGGGATCCACTGTCCTAGAGGGATTGGAACCAACTCCCAATCACCATGATCTCATGTTTGTCCATTTAACACTGAAATGGATCATGCCTAGCATCCCTCACTTACACCCTCTAAAGTCCACACAGCTTTAGATAAAACAACTAGCAATTTATTGATCAGGATATGATTTTAAGTGAGTATATAGCAAATCAATGCAGAATCATAATATAAATGAATCAGGAGTTTCCACAAGTGAAATACAAGTTATAACACTCATGCTACTTAAGTAACCTACTACAGTTATGCTCATCTCACCTCTCAAGTCCAGCTGTGATGGTTTGCCACCATCTCTGCCTCTTCCAAGGCAGGGCCCAGTTCTTCTTGTAGATGTTTCAGGATGGAGTTTCCCAGGCAAAAAGCCCAAAAGCCATTCAAAGTGTCTCTTTGTTTCCAAAAACTTTCTCAACTCCTCCCTTTCTGTGCTGCTGTGTGATTCTCTTCACTTCTATTGGAACCAGGGAGGGCATTTGCACTCCCTTTGTTATGTAGTTCTCCAGCCTCTGTGCTAGAGAGGTATTCCTGAGACTCTGTACTATGTAACATGCTTCACTCCTGTACACATACATGATGCTGCAGGAAACATGATACCATAGTAATCCTGTAGACTAGGTTATGGGCATTCGTAAAGAAGCCTTGCATAGCATAACTGGCATCAAATCATTAAATCACAGTGCAAAAATAAAGACACAAATCATGCAGATCATAGCCCAGGGATGCACAGATGTGTATCCTGTGACACCTCTGTCCTTTCAAAACTGTCGGGGAGCTAGCCACTGGCTAGCCTGGAGGCAGAACTCACAAAGCTCTCTTGAAATTGTACCATCAAAGTGATGAGGTTGTATGCTTCAGTTTCCCCGTTCCTGATATATACACAAACTCTTACCAAAAATCTACACATAAAATGTCTAAATACAAAGATAGCATGCATAGCTGAGTCGTCATTACATACTATGACATCGGTACCAAATCGTCACTATAGATGGGGGCTTACAAGTATGTGTCCCCCTATTCAGGCAGTCTGGTTGCAGGATTGGTTGGTTTAACCCTTCACCCTCACCAACACCCCCATGGACCCTGATGATATTGGAACATCAGGGACAGGTGTAGCAAGAGTCTGGGGAGAATCTTCAAGACTATACATGTGCAGGGAATCCCTTTCCTTTCTAGGGATCACTCGATGGTTCCCCTTAATAGTACTGCATTCCTCCCCCATCTTTTCCTAAGGGGTTGACATGTGAACTCTCTGGGCTGCTATTGCCTGCAGCTGGAACATTCAGCACCCCAAATGCATCAGTGCTACCTCCTTGAGGGAAAATTCCCTTCCCTCTCAATAACAGGCAGGATGGAATATTCACAAACACCTTTCCAGATGGAACCTTCAGGGTTAAAGAGGCACAGTTAATTTCCATCAAGATAAACATAATCCCCTCTTAAAATCCAA
Organism: Pelusios castaneus; assembly: GCA_007922175.1. Taxonomy (NCBI): domain Eukaryota; kingdom Metazoa; phylum Chordata; order Testudines; family Pelomedusidae; genus Pelusios; species Pelusios castaneus. The sequence continues at coordinate 3,227,645 of ML685867.1, forward strand.
ATTGCAGACTGAGTATCTGGGTAAAGAGATCCTGAGTCAGCCACTCCCTCCTGAGCATCCCCTCCCAAGTGAGCAGTAAGGAGACATTCCTGCATCCTCACCAATTCTTCCTTAGCTTCCATCTCTGGTTCCCGCCCTGGGACAGGGACGTGTGGTATTAGTATGCGTGGTGTATTGAGCTGATCATGAGTTTGACTGTGACATACTTGTAAATCCCCTTGTCATGCAGGAATTGAGGTGCTCTGAGGGTCACACTGGCATTTAAATTTTTGTCTTTAGGATTTAGAGTTAATGACCCAGTCACTTGAAGGAAGCAGTTGACAACTTGCAGAGCTAGTGTTTCAGGCAGTCTGATGATTCAGCAGTATAATGCTTTGTTTTGCATTCACACCCTGTTTTTATGTTTCCGTTTACATCCTGGTGGAGTTAGAAACACACTAGTTTAAAATTAAAGTTAGATTTTGATGTACCGTTGAGCAGCAAAGGGTGGATTCTGCAGCTGAGGAACCATGAAATACACAATCCCAGTCATTCACAGGTTTCCAACATGAAAACACATTCTTCATTCAGCAAGCCCCACTACTTTTTGTATGCAGCTTTATTACCAGTGGAAAAATTGATTCCCGGCATAACATTAAGTGGCAGGGCATGATAGAACAAAATCAGTAATAAATCTCTCCGGAAGTGGGACTCATTACGCTTAGGCACATTATTGTCAATAACTAAAAAGTTAGTTTGCAGCTACTTTGAGAAAAGGTGACTTCACCAAAGACATTTTTTCCCAATGTTTAGAATTGTAGTCTTTTTGTCAGACGTTTTAAGCTGTTTTATTAATGGGGAAGGAGTCCTCATGTATTGGCACATTTCCTGACTACAGTAGATTTGAATTTCAATCACAATGGTGCTTCTCATCTCAAAATCCTATTATATGTGACTGCTAAGTGGTAGATTTTTTTTCTTTTTCTTTATTCACGTACCCAATACAGTTCTTAGTCTATATATAAAATATCCATCACTGGTAGGAGGGGGATACCCTTTGGAATGCATAAATATTTTTTCAATAAATTAAGCTGCTGAAATGATTTTTATCCGTCAAAAGCACACACTTGAGTTAGCATCTGTTGGTGGCTTGAATATTTGCTCAAATATTTGCTCAAAACCCAGCTGAGCCACCAGCTATCATTTCCTGAAAAAGATCTTCATTGGAAGAGGGAAGGGAAAAAAATCTCTTGGAGTTTGATCATGTGTACACATCTTGGGCAACTGAGTAAAAATGCCTTTCATATAGTAAAATGCCCATGTTATCTAAGAGGCATTTAGGTCAAAGAAGGGGGAGACAATTATATGTATAATACCCTTTCAGCATATATTGAACCAAATTCTTGCCCCTAATGTATTATCTTTGGCAACTTACCCTGCTTTGGAGGGATTCTTTGGCATAGATTGGCATATGACTGTCACAGCTAGTGTCTGGTGCCTCGCCTCATATAGGAAGCCATGGTTAGAAAAAAAGGGGAGGTGGCCAGAATACTCTTGTGGTTTTGATACAATCCTTGGATAATATAAGAACTCTCTGGGCATTTATGCAGCTGAGCACAAAGTAGAGGAATCCCTGATTTATTCCAGGGCTTAAACGTTCCTTGGGTAGCCTCAGGAATAAAGAGTTGTAAGGTACTTGAACTCATCCATTTCAGAGGATTTAACCTATCTTATAATTGTCAAATGGTTGTATGAGGTGTAAGTTTGTGGGAACCATTCCAAGACCCCCCCCCCTCATCCCTATTCATCCCTGAATTATGTTTCCTGTGTGATGTTGGTTTCAATTCATTGGACAACGGGTAGATCAGCAGCTTCTGTTCTCCCTGTCTCATAACACAAGACCAAAGGGATATTCAGTGCAATTAACAGGTGATAAATTCAAAACTGATGATAAGAAATACTTATGCAGTGCTTAATTAGATCATGGAACTGATTGCTGCACAAAATTACCGAGGCCAAAAACTTAGCAAGAATAATGAAGGGAATGGACATTTATATGGATAACAAGAGTATTTAGAGTTCTAATGCTAGCAAATTTGGAATGGATGTTAGACGATTGTTTAAGACTTCACTGTCTCTACATATTAGAGAGATCAGAAAAGTCCTAATGAGAGGAAGAGGTTTGCTCATATTTCTTGTTTACAGTTTTTACACATTTCTTGGAAGCACTTGGTGCTAGCTACTGTTGGAGTTGGGTTACTGGACTAAATGGGCCACAGATCTGAACCAGAAGATCAATTTCTCTTTCCCTATATCACTATATAACTACCTTATGTTTGTATTAGAGTTTTTATTTATTAGCTGCTCAAAAAGTTTTTGTGTTATGTTGATGGAATGCACACAGAGTTTTATAAAAACATGAATATTCTTACTGGAAGGTTCAAATGTAACACCGCTTGTTTTGTTTTGTTATCCAGCCCAGGAAAGCTTATGACTCTTAAGCCTCTAAGGCTATGTCTACACTTGGAAATTTAAGTCGAATTAACTAAGTCGACTTAGTGAATCTACACTTAAATTTTAAGTCGACTGTGGGGGGAACTTACAAAGTTGACCTAGAGCATCCACACTGGACGCCTAGGTCAACTTCTAAGGTCTAGGGGGACCTAGGTTAGGTCCACGGGGGCAGAGGGGGCACCTCTTGCCCAGTGCCAGGGGGCTCAGCCTTTACCCCATTGTACATAGGTACAATGGGACAAAGGGGGACAGGGACCCTGGCAGGGCATAGGGGCAGGGTGGGCAGGGCTCTGCTCTGCCCTGTGGAAAGGCAATGCAAGGCTCCCCCTGTGCCCCCCCTGGCAGGGAGGGCATTGGTGCAGTCCTGGGGTAGCCCTAAGTCGATTTAGGGCTACCCAACATCTACACTGGCTTAAGTCGACTCTAGGGAGTCGACTTAAGCCCTAAATCGAACTAAATCTAGGTTTCATAAAGTCGACTTAATTTTCATTAAATTGACTTTATTTTCCTTAAGTCGACTTAAGCAACTTGTTTGTCGACTTAAGGAAACTGTAGTGTAGATGCAGGGTAAATTAAGTCGACTTAAGCAAGCTTAAATCGACTTAATTTACAAGTGTAGACGCAGCCTAAGGTGTTACAGGACTCCCCATCATTTGCTGAATACAGATTAACATGGCTACCCTTCGGAAACCTGTCACTTCTTTATTTATTTCTTAAAATTTAGTCATAACTCATGCAAACTCAAAAATAGAGACAAAGCAAAATGCTCCCTAAGCAAAGAGGCACAATTCATTTTATTTTACTCTAAGTTGTCTCTTGAACTGACTGCTGGTGGGCTAGGCCTCCATTATGCATTTCTTTCCAGAGCTCCAAGAAGGATCATGGAAAAACTTCTGATATGTAAAGTGACAGTTTATCATTTTAAACAATTTTCAATAGATTATGCAATTTGCCTAAGTCTGAGTTGCTCACTTTTGGCAGGTAGCCTTTCACAGTACAGTAGCTCCTTGTGTTGTACTTGATTTTCCAAATTATTACTCTTGACAATTAAATTCTCATCGGAATGGTTTGATTTTGCAGCCAGAGGCTGGAAAATCTCTTTTCTTATTGAAAAGTCATAAACCATGATTTTCCTAAGTGGTTAGTGATTATGGGTGTCTCAATTTTTAGAGAGCCTACTCTGAGACATCCTAAAAGGACTTGATTTTCAGAGAGTATTAAGCCCTTGCCCTCAATAAATGAGGCTCATTTCAGATGTCTCCAACTTAAGAATCTCAGATCACTAATCACTTCATATGTAATACTCTTAAACTTACCTAGAAATTTGATTGGGCTGTTTTTGAAGTTAATCTTTTTCTAATTTTTAGTTATTATTATTTTCTTTTTGAGCTTTTCTATATAATGAGACTCAGTACTGAATGAGCAGTGAGTTCATCTGGCATAATTAAAAGAATTAAAGACAATGGAGAAGAAGCTATGCACAAAATAAATGAAATCTAAATAAGAAAAAAATAATGAAAGGAGAGAAATTCTGTTCTCAGCATGAAGCTAGGAAGATAGACCAAGAATTGGTGTGAAGAAAATACTTCATACAACGCATAGTCAACCTGTATGAAGTCATTGCCAGAAAATGTTGTGAAGGCCAAAACTATAACTGGGTTAAAAAAAGAATTAAATTAGTTTATGGAGGATAGGTTCATCCATAGCTACTAGTCAAGATGCAATCTCATGGTTTGGGTGGTGTTAGCCCCTGCCTGCTAGACACTTTGAGTGGATGACAGGACATGGATCGCTCAATGATTGCCTGTTTGTTCATTCCTTCTGAAGCACCTGGCTTTGGCCCCTGTTGGAGGACAAGATACTGGACTAGATGGACCATTGCCTGACCCAGAATGGCCAATCTTATGTTCTTAAATTATTTCTCTCTCATTAGGTAAACTTTGCCATAAATGCAATGGAGGAAATCTATCAAATTTGGATCATATTGTTAAAGGCAAGAGTATTGTTGTGCTAAAGAGATGGTGTAGTACAAGTATGGAAATAACTATGTTAATATTGTGTTGAGATTCTGATGAGGCTCAGTGTGAACTAGCTGTTAGTGTTAACCAGATTCCAAAAAGAGTGTGAATGATATGAATGCATAGTTCTTTTATTAGCTGTCTAAGCTTTTTCTTCTGACAAATCTGACTCCCTGAATCTGAAAATTAGAGTGGCGTGCTAAAGAATATTTAAGCATGTCCTCTTTTTTCATAGACCTGGTTTCTAGTCGCTCATGTCTTGTGGAATACTGAATCCTTTCTTAAGAAGTCTCTGAGCTGTTATTTACTAAGTTTGTCATTTATCGTTAATGAAGGATTCATCACCTGAGGGGCAGTGTTTTCCCACATGAAATCCCCATGAAATTAAAGAGAGATGTTCTGTTTGTTATGGCATACGTTAGTGTTATTACACAAGATCTACAGTGCTGGAGTTTTATTTATTTCAATTATGAGGGTAAAGACTGAATGGGAAGCAACAGACAAGAAAGCTGTGGGACTTGGTCCTGGTGATTGATACCAGCTGCTGTCAAGTCTACCTTCCTTTTTTTTTTTTTTTAAAGTAAGTTCCAGTTCAGATAAACAGCAGGAAAGAGTGCCTATGGAAAAACAATGCAAACAGAAACAAAAAGAAACAGATACCATAAAGTTCTCTAATTATTCAAGTTAAAAAATGTTACTAAGCAAGCATATTTTAGTGCTTATTTTGGGCTATCGCATGTATTAGTGCTCTCTGTTCAGTTGCTTATGGTAGAAAACTTTTGGAATTATATTTGTTGTGTATTGACAATTATAGTGTTTACTGTGATTATACAGCAAGTAATCTTTCATAAAAGGAAATGTATATCTTTAGAAATGTGCTTTTGAAAAAAGAATACGCAGTATAAATACGTCAGAGCTCAAGATTCATTTGTAACTGCAGTTTAAAAGTATGTTCTGTCATACCACAACACATTTCTTCTGCTCACATAAGCACTGAAAAAAAAGTCAAGTTCCATCAAGAAGGAATCTTTCATCAGGAGACAAGTTTCCAAGAGCACTCTTCACTTTCTGGAGGGTTTATGTAGTAAAGGTCACACTTACATGAAGACAGAAAACCATATGCGTACATCAGATTATTAATGTGTTTGGTGCTGGCATCTCTCGTTTCATCCTGTGTAAGAGAGACTATGCAAAAGGCAATGTGTAGTAAGTACTCTATCTGGCTATGTTTACACTTGTCAAAATAAGTCAGCTTTGCTAAATCGACTAAACAAAGTCGACTTTAAGTTGACTTTGTTAAGTCGACTTAGCATGTCTACACTGTAAATTTAGGTCGACTTAAAGTCGACCTTGCCAAATCTGTGGACATTGCATCTCAGATTAACTTGGGGAAAGTGGTGGAATTTCACTACTCTTTTGAGTTTTCATCAAGTTGCAAAGCACAACTGAAGACTGAGCAGTTTTGTCCTAAATATAGCTATTGCCATAAAACATTTAGTCACATTGGTAGATCCTTTGAACTGTACACCCTTTAGCTTACTTGGAAGAAGAAATTGCTCTAAAATATGCCCACATCCTTCAGATCTTGAGTTTAAAAGGTAGAAAACTCTTGTTGGTTTCATGTTAGTGGAGTCTAATCTCATTAAGTTACTTATTAACTCAGTGGTTTTCAAACTTTTTTCCTCGGGACACAGTTTAAAAAAATAATGTATGCCTGCAACCCAACAATTACATCTTTGAGCAATGCATTCCAGTCTTTTGGTGGCAACAGCAGGGGGTGCCGCGACTCAGTACCTGAGGGTCTGCGACCCAGTACTGGGTCCCAACCCATAGTTTGAAAACCACTCTACTAGCTAATAGGGAAACGGTTGGGAAAGACTGATAGAAACTGGTAGTCCACTAATCAAAGTGAAGCTTCCCAGGAAGTGCTGCAGCTTACCCGCAGATTGTTTACATAGTTAGGCATTGCAGACCAAAACACCAGATAATCCTTTGCAGACTTGTAAATATTTACATTAGTAGAATTGGCTGAATAGTGTTAAACAATAAAGTGAACATTTTTTGCAAAGAAATGCAAGAAGTTCAATTCACTGTGATACATGGAGTTTCAAGTATTTGGACTATATGGCATCCATGGGAAATCCTAAAATCCTCTGATTTAACACACATGATTTGTAGAGCCCTGCAAATCTGCGGATATCTGCATTATATCCATGGTTATCTGCATTCGTGGGTACAAAGCGGATATCCGCAGATGATTTCTTGCAGATGCAGATTGGATACATATCCACATATTTTTATCGGTGCATGGCTAGAGCCCTGCCAATACACGGATATCCGCATTATATCCGCATCTGCGTATACAACATGGATATCTGTGGACCATTTCTTGCAGATGCAGATCAGATGCAGATCAACATATTTGTATCCACGCAGGGCTCTAATGATTTGTTCCTCCTAAAGTAATGAAGCTCATTTTTTGTTCTTCTGTTTTAAAAACTTTCATCCAGGCAAGGAACAGAATCAATATAATATATCTTAAGTGAGCAATTGCACAACAAATGACATTTTCAAAGAGACTTAAGGGAGTTAGGCAATCCGTTCATTGATCTTCTATGGCAATTGAGCACCTGACTTCTAATGCACTTTTGAAAATACCTCCTAACATGAATAATGAATATTCAAAGTGAACAGTTCAAACAACCAGTAGATTGAAAATGGTTCTTCAAAATGAAGTATTTATGTATAATGAATACATTTACAGAGATTGGGATTGGTTGAATGATTCACTAGCCAAAAATAAATAAATTTCCCATATAATGTTACTTGTAATGAATAGTTGAACCAAGAATCCTTTTTGCCATGATACTATGTTAGAATCTCTTAAACAAATTGAAAAACGGTTGGGGTAACTAAAGGTCTTTTTACTATGTCATCTTTATAGTTACTGGTTCTCACTAGACATTGCAGAGAATAAAGCAGTGAAACCATGCAATAGGTAAGGGTTGTGATTGCTAAGTAGAGGACTCTTATTAAATGAAGGTTTTTCTAATGAGATTTTCAGTAGTCTTTAGGTTTGTGTCAAGGCCATATTTGTTTGATTTTTGTGGCACTTAGGAAAGATTTAGCATGATGCTATAAAGAGCTCTACATGACACTAGACTTTGTAGTATTACCCTTGCAATCTCAATGTAGTCTCAAAAAGCTCATTGGAATTGATAACAGATAATCAATTTTTTATTAACTGATGAGCAACTGTGTACAGAATTATGGAACAAAAGGCTTTCACTTCCCAGCTCCAGTACATCCATGTGTCCACTCATCAATACTAAGGGCAGCTAGTGTAATATCTTATCTCTGACAGTGGCCAGTGCCAGATGCTTCAGAGGAAGATGTAAGAATGTTCTGGTAGACTGATGTAGGATAATCAGCTCACATTGTTAGGTCTGATCCTGGTCTCTAATAGTTAGAGATTGTCTTGAATCTTAAAGCACAGGGTTGAATATTCCTCCCCACATATTTAGCATTAATTATGATAACTCTGGGTATTCTTTGACCACTTTTGAATCTTAAGTTCCTGGCTTCAACAATTTCCTGTAGCAATAAATTCCACAGTTCAATCACACGTATGAAAAAAAGTATTTCTTTCTATTGTATTGAATTTTTCACTTTCTAATTTAATTCAATGTACCCTTGTTTTTATCTTGAGATAAGCAGAACAGATGTTCCTGATCTACCTTCTCTGGGCCATTCATTTTATTATGCTCCCTCTTATTTCATCTGCTTTATAAGATAAACAATCACTATCTTTTAGATAACTCATTAAATGGTATTTTTTTCCCATGTCGTTGATCATTCTCATTCCTCTTCCTTGATCTTCCTCTAAATATCCTTCTAGCAATGGGGTGATGAGTGATTTACACAGTATTCCAGATGAGGCTCCATCACTGATTTATATTAAAAGCATTAGAATATCTTTTTTATATCATGATTTCCCCTCCCATTCCTTGAATATTACAGTATCTTATTGGGGTTTTCTAACACAGCTGTACACCGCACAGAGGTCCACTCTGAGTTGTCTACAATGTGTTGATACCTATGCTAGTATAGCGATGTTATGGTGCTTCTCTAATTATTTGTTAATATTTAAGGTGCCACAGGACGTCAATTGTTTTTGCTATACACAGACTAACACGGCTACCCCTCTGGAACTTCTCTAATTATGTGCTTGTAACTTTTTCCAATTTTTTGTTTGTTTTAAGGAACCATTTTCTTTTTTCATAAGCCTTATGAGTGGTAGATATATGCTAAGTCAGAGAGATATTACTCTGCTGGTAATCTCTGTTTGTTCGTTATTGTTCATGAACGTGGTGTCAAATTTCTGAATTGGTTGAGGTGTGAGAAGTGTGATATGTATAGTTGAAATAGTAATATGCAATTTATGCAAGGTAAACTTCTGCCATTTAATGACATCTTGGATGAAAAACAGAGTCCTGTGGCACTTTTAAAGAGTAACAGATTTATTTATCGCATGAGCTTTCGTGGGAGAAAATCCCATTTCGTCAGAAGCTTTGAAGATGGGAAATGTACAGAATGGGAGGAAAATAAATGCAGGGAAGTGTGTGACATAGGATCAGGTCAGGCTGTAACAGCAAATTAAAATAGATGTTAAGATTCAAACACTGGGGAATAGCACATAGAGGAAGGTGAGGTCAAATCACCTGTTGTAATGAGAGAAAAATCCATAGCAACTACAGATCAAACAATAGAAACACTAAAGCAGAAACATATCCCTGCAACAGACCACGCTGCCATCTTTGCCCTCATATCTACACTAAAGACACCATCAGAGGACCAAATCAAGCCACCTACTCCATCAAGAGCTCATTCACCTACTCATCCACCAATGTGATTTATACCATCATGTGCCGGAAATGCCCCTCTGCCTTATATATTGGACAAACAGGACAGTCTCTGCGCAAAAGAATAAATGCACACAATGCTTTCCATAGATGCTGAAGACAAAGCCTCTAGTTAGTGAGAGCTATGTAAGAGACTGTCTAATTGCTTGTCTGTGTATCAATAATGAGAAACACGATTCTCCCCTCAGCAGCTGCCAGTCCCTTTATCACTGAGACTGATAGAGCTCACTTTTGAAAATCATCTGCAGAAACTCGGGGGGTGAAGAGAAGCTCCTCTGAATTCCCCACTAACAGTTTGATGGGTACACAGTAAAGATTGAAGCTGACTTTGCATCACTGAGCTTCCGAAGTTCCTACAGTCAATCAGTTGTGTAGCTGACACTAAGTCAGTGATTAGGATTGGATTATCCATTTATCATCATTTCATCCTGATCTTAATTTTATTGATGTAGAATGCTGTGGAAAAAGAAGTTTTCAATCACTTTGCATTTTTCCATAATCAAAGTTTAAACTTCCATCTAGCTGGATATTTTTAGGAATTTTCTCTGTAAAACTGCCCTAACACAGCTTTTCTTTCAGTGAAGAAAGTGTGTGTGTCCTAAAAAATCATTGGCTTTCTCAGTTCCTCCTATTTTGATTCTGATTTTGACTCTCTCCCTGCTCCTGTGAACAGAAGCAAGCAAGCAACTGAGAGCTGATGCCTCTGTACATTGAAGGGGGAGCTGTGGGCTGGAAGAATGGGACTTGCAGGCCAGTTCTGGCTTTGAGGCTGTATGTCTGATGATAGGACAGAAAATATCATATTGACTCCTTGTAAATCCATTGCATGCCCACATCTGGTCACCCTATCTCAAAAAAGTTATATTGGAATTGAAAAAGTACATAAAACGGCAACAAAAATTATTAGGGGTATGGACCATCTTCCATGCGAGGAGAGATTAAAATAATACAAAATAATTTTCATCTTGGAAAAGAGACACCTAAGGGGGGGGGGAATATAATAGAAGTGTATAAAATCATTACTGGTGTGCAGTAAGTAAATAAGGAGATGCTATTTACTTCTCATAACAAGAACTAAAGATCATCAAATGAAATAAATAGGAAGCAAGTTTAAAACAAATATGAACTATTTCTCCACACACTGTGAAGTCAACCTGTAGAACTCTTGGCCTGAGGATGTTTGAAGGCCAAGACTACAATGGAGTTCAGAAAAGAACTAGATAAATTAATGGAGAATAGGTCCATCAATGACTACTAGCCGGATATGCAGGAATTGCTGTTTGACAGAGGCTGGGAATGGCCGTTGGAATGGATCATTTGATGATTACTATTCTATTCATTTGCTCTGAAGCACATGGCATTGGCCACTGTTGGAAGACAGAATGCTGGGCTAGGCAGACCATTTGTCTGACCTAATATGGCTGTTATCTTCTAATACAGTGAATTAGAAAAGTACATTTAGGATCAATCATTAAGAAATTCCTTACAATGAATGATCCTTTTTCATCACAAATTATGGAAACAGCATTGCTTGCTACTTTTAAAATCAGATTAAACAAAACACTGAAAATAAGATGGCAGAAATCAATCCTGTTTTGGCAGAGGGATGGAATGCATGGCAGTTAAGTCTCTTCCATTTCTAACCACCATGGTTGTAGAGTTTTTCTGTCTGCAATTTTTGCATAAAGTCAGGTAGGGAATATTATATACAAATACTTTTGGGGAGCTATACATTTAGCAGTGGGAGCTCCCCAACTGTTTGGAACCTGAAAGTGTTGTGTGGGGTGAAACTGGAAATTAATGAATTAACTTAAATATTTCAGAACTTTCAAAATTTTTGTTCTAGAAATGGATAAATATTAGGGATTTTTTTTTTCCAGTTTGCCCTTTCCTCTTCACAAATAAGTGAATAACACAGCATTTGAACAGTTCTTCTGACAAGTCAGAATCTACACATCTTGTTTTCAATGTTTGTCATCTTATATAATCAGGAAAAAGTGGGGGGAAAAAGCAAAGAACCAATTTGACTTTTAGTCAAGGTTACTAGCTTTGCATTAAACAGAGAAATTAGATAGTCTCTGGGTGCTACTGTAATCTATCTACTGGACAAAATCAAAAGTAACGATAAATCAAATGGACTCTCCTTTGTTGCTAACACTCATCAAGCTGCACACAACTGTAAAAGAATGGTTACAGAGCTGTTTATTCAATTTAATTTCAAAAGAACTCTAGAAATCAATTTATGCTTCCTGGGATATTTTCCAATACCAGTGCAATCCCCATTTGTTGCTGGTAAAACTGAGCCACACTTCATTTCAGAAAGCCAACTCAACATACTGTGCAAATAACTCTTAGGGACTCTCCTAACTCTGAATTTAGTTACAAGGAAATACTAATAAGAAAAGTGCAAAGGCAGAAGGAATAGTTATCACATCTTTAAAATAGGTAACAAAAATAGTAGATCTTTACTATTATTATATTTTACACTCTAGAGAGCATTTTTGATGGTGTTGGATCACAAAGCTATACCAATTCCCTATACCTGGCATCACTGAAGTGCAGCTTACTCTTGGAGTAGAAGGCATGAACAAACTGGAAACTGACATACTGCAAAAACAGAATTATTGCACAAGATGGTGTTAGCGCCCCACTCCCTACCACCCCAATATGTAGATCATTCAGCGGAGCTCTTAAGATGACAGGATCCTATATGTTCAGCATGGACATTAAAGATATCCTGGCACTAAGTAATGCCCTGGCACTAAGTGATGTCGATGGTGAACAGATAGAATCTTGTGGTCTTAAGATTTCTACTGTATGATCTATGTATACAGCGCTTCCTGAAACACAATTTATCTGCTTTGGAACGATGAATTAATCCTGCCAGTATTTGAATCTCTGGCTCAATGAAGTCTACATATTTGAAAGCCAATGTTCAGAATAGTAAGCCTGCCCTTTCCCACTTATGAAGACACCCAATAGCACAGTATGTACAGAAATTGCTCACCTATGACTTCTGATAAAGTCGTTTCTGTAACACAGTAGCCGTTTTGTACTGTCATCAGCAACACTAGAGAACAGCTTTTTAGCAGGGAGGTTAAAATGACATCCAGTTGAACTTCAGAAAAAGCTGAGGATAGTCTTTAACATTCTAAACCTCAGGCTATGGATAACATATTTCAGTTTACTGCTTGAAATGTCTTTGATGACAGCCGATATACTTCAGCATTTGCTACTAACTGTTGAATTTATAACAGAATTTTTTTCCTCCCTTAATAGTCAAATTGTTTCCCCATCTGCAAAATAGCATGTGGGCACTCCTCTTTAGGAATTCCTTGTGCAAGATAGCAGTGATAATGAGGATCATGGCCCTTGAAATGCATACATATGCCACTGTTGGAGTTCATTTAGGGGGAATGGAACAATATAGACAAGAAAGAAGTGTGAACAAATAGAAGAAAGTTTGATTTCTATCAGACATCTGTCTTGCTGCCTGTCAAAAGCTCCAGTTCATAATCTCTTCTGTTATTGAATTCCGCCTTTCAGGAAAGCATATTATTCAAGCTTTTTTTGTATTAAAATATTCAGTGAGAGAATTAAAAAGATTGTGTCATTTTGTAGACAAAAGCATTTTTGCCATTTCGGCAGATGACATCCTGACAATACAGACAACACAGATAACTGATTCTTAAATGAAAGGCATATAGATACCTTGCCAGGCAGTAAGGTATGATAATATGTGGATTGACAGAAGAGGAATAAAATCCCTGGACTTTAATAGTAGTCTTTTAGTAGTTCCATTAACTCTAAGATAACTGGTACTCTGATAAATAATGTAATTGTTTTAATAACTGAATCTCCTTCTATAAAAAACAATATATTAGCTTCATTGTATTATCTAGAAATTATTTGATCTTGGTGATTTTGGTAACTATATTAACCAATCTGGTTGAATCTATTTCAGTTGTATCATATTACCAGGATCCCTTGATAGCATTCTTTCCATTTAAATAACTGTATCACATCCATTTATTCTCACCTTTCCAGTTGCTTTAGAACTTTGAACGTAAATGGCATTTTCATGTTATCTGTCAGTGACATCGTACCTATCTCAATTTTATTTGTTTTAAACTTTAATTTTCACTGATTTGTAATGATTGAAAATACCCACTGCCAGAAAAGCAGGCGCACATTCTGAGGTAGTCAGTTTCAAAAAAGTTTCCCTTACTCCCCCCCCACCAGGGTTTTGTATAAATGCTGATGCAGTCCTCCAAGACCTGGAGAGTTCAGCCCCTCTCTTGCAGTGATGATATAACTTTCTTCTCTCAGAAACACAGGGCTATATTCTCGATCCTGACTTACACTTGTGCGATTCCATTGAGGGCAGTGAATTAACATGGAGGAATTAACATGGAGGCTCAAAACATGTCCTGCCTGATGTGTTCTCAATAGAATATTCAATATAGAAACATTACAGAGGTTACACATGTACGTTTCTTTAGAAATTTTTTGCAAGTTTTTGAGACATTTAACCAGCATGTTAAGATTCTCTCCCCAGCCAGTCAACTCATCTAAATTCTGCCAGGGAAAACAAAACACATACAAAACCACTCCCCATCTGTATATAGTGATCAATACAGAGTGAAAGCAATGAAAATCCTGTAGCATTTTAAAACAAATTTCTTCAGGCATAAGCTTTCGTGGACTGTAACTCACTTTGTCAGATGCCCGAAGTGGAACTACAGTTAGGAGGTATATTATACACATGCAAGGATGGGTGAGAAACAGTACAATGGGGAGAGCAAATGCAAACAGAGTCAATTCAGTTAGGGTAGATGAGGCTCATTCACAACAGTTGATTAGAAGGTGAGAATGTGTGAAGGACAATTACTTTTTTTAATGAGATAGCCATTCCCAGTCCCTATTCAGATCCAATTTGTTAGGGCTCATGTTTGCATATGAGTTCCAGCTCTGCAGTTTCACGCTGAAGACTGTTTTTGAAGTTCTTTTGTTGAAGTATTGCAAATTTCAAGTCTGCTACTGAGTGTCCAGGGAGGCTGAAATGCTCTCTTACTGGTTTATGAATGTTACCAATACAGTGTTACCATTACAACATACCAATACAAAGTGACTGAATTCTCAAGCACATAGTCCAAAATACATAATTAGAATGCATGACTTTTGAGGGTTTCTTGCTCTATATTCCCTTCTCTTATTTGTGGTGATAGATGGTTGGAAGATTGGATTGGTTGGGTACACAGTTTTCTAAAATTTTCATTTGGCAAGTTCTCTGTTCAAGTCAATGTTTCCAGAAGTGTGTTTCACTACTCTAGGAAGACAACAGAGTCCTGTGGCACTTTTAAAGACTAACAGATTTATTTATCGCATGAGCTTTCGTGGGAGAAAATCCCACTTCGTCAGACGCTTTGAAGATAGGAAAGTTACAGAGTGGGAGGAAATTAAATGCAGGGGAGTGTATGACATAGCATCAGGTCAGGCTGTAACAGCAAATCAAAATAGTTGTTAGGATTCAAAACACTGGGGAACAGCACATAGAGGAGGGGGAGGTCAAATCACTTGTTGTAATGCGAGAAAAATCCATAGTCCCTGTTTAACCCCAAGACAACTGAGTCAAATTTGCATATAAGTTCGAGTTCTGCAGTCTCTCTTTGAAGCTGTGATTTGTTATTCATCTGTTTCAACACAGCTATTAACAAGTCATCAAGGGAGTGAGCAGGGAGATTGAAGTGTTCCCCTACAGGTTTTGTAGTGTTGCAATTTCTGATGTCAGATTTGTGTCCATTGATTCTTTGGCGCAGAGACTGTCCTGTCTGTCCAATATGTAAGGCAGAGGGGCATTTCCGGCACATGATGGCATAAATCATGTTTTGCCATCACCAGTTTATGTTCTTATCTGATAATGGAGTTTCAGCAGGAAATTAAATTCACACAGATGGTTACACTCACTCTGGGATCAAATAGAATACAAGAGATTCTGAATCTGCCTCACGTAAATTTCCACACTTCCCTTAGCTCCTACTACACATTAAAGATACAACCCACTCCAATTTCCTCCACTACTGTGTCTTCAGGGCTGCTAAGCAGTATTTTCATTCCAAGCCTTGATTTTTCCATGGCTTATAACTTCCCCATAAATTGCCATTTGGTCTGTAATTTCACAAGCTTGTTCTCATCACCGAAAAGTGCATGTGGATAGTATGAAGAAAATTTCATCAAGGTATTTTTGAGTTACTAAAGGCAGGAAGAAGTGTATTTGATCAGTGAGGTGGTTTGAGCTGTTCGCTTAGAGCTCAATCCTGCAAGGTGCTGCTGCGTGCTATTCTGAGGTGCTAATCATTCCTTCAAGGTGTTGAGAACATTCAGCGCCCATTTAAGTCAGTAAGAACAGATGGTCCACCTGTTTACAGCTGACTGAAGGCTCCAGAATGGTAGCAGATGAAATATATTTTCAAGGAGGCTTATTTAAGTTATGAAATGGTGGTGGTGGAGGTAGTGAGGAAAAAGGTAAATGCATGCACGCACACATATACGTATTGGTTCGTGTTCTCTTCAGATGTCTTCTTTAAGTTTTTGAGAACCAAATTCTGCTGTTGTTCTGCAGACACATGTCCCAAAGGACAAAAGTTTAGCTGCACTGAATTGATAGCAAAACATGGTCAATGCTCAGAATGCATCTGCAACATGGGCCAGTTACAAAGTACTTTTATGTAAGGGCTCAGATAGAAAGATGTGAAGGAAGAGTAGCCCCATCGCAACCCTGCTGCTAGTGGGGGATGCATGACTGCTGTAGATGCCACTACAGATTGTGAGCTTCAGTAGATGCCTCATAATGAAGCTTTGCTCTCCATGGGTAGCTGGGTGAACAACATTTCACAACCGTACTCCCTTGTAGTACCCACGTGGATAAAGCCCATTTTATGGGAGAGGATTTGGATGAAAACTGTAAATCCATTTTGATGCCTTCGATGAATGAGATGTTCCTTTAACCTTTCGTAGATGATTTATCTTTTCTTTTTATGATAAGGGAATTAAATATTAAAGATCAACATCTAAAGTGTGTTCTGGTAACATTAAGGTTATGAAACAGTGAAGATAGGCAAACAATTCAAAGGGAAAGTTGTCAGTCTCTATAAACTATGCTGATTTCTATGGGTATTTTGACATATTTTCTTTTTGCATAGTAGCTTGAAAGTTAAGAATGAAGCACACCCTTGGAATCCTTTTATTGTAACAGATTTTGTCCTGTTTTTTAAGTGAATCAGCCCAATCTGTAAAACTTTGTAAAAGAGGAACTTGAAGGAACTTTGTTCAAACCTCCTTTGGTTTCCTGTGGTCGTCTCATATGAGTATCAGCTTCACTCTTCTGTAGTTTTTAATGAATTTATTTCTCAGAAATGGGATAGCTAACTAAGGCATAAGAAACTGTGTGACAGAGATGTGGGTTTCAAGATCTGAATCTAGCTATCAGAAATGTTTTATCAAGTAGGAAAAAAAAATCTGATGATGTTTTGAATTCATTATAATTGCTATATTTTAATTCTCTTTCTTTTCTGGTGAAAATGCTATTTCCTTATTAAACTTATTTTTTAAAGAAGAATGTGACTCCAGCTAAACCAACATCTCTAAGAATGAAGGAAGAGGTTAATATGGATACTAGAAGTGCTCCAAGGACACAGTGCTCTTGGCACTAGGAAACGGTAGGTACTCAGGAGCTGATATACAGCTGTGGAGAGAATATTACTGGGAATAGAGGCTCCAACCTCAGCAGCCACATGGACCTTTGGACTCTCTAAAATATTTGCCACTATCCAAAAGAGGGAGACATCGCCAACCTTGCAATCCAGCTCTAACACTTTTAGTCCCGCTCTACACCCAAAGTGAGTGATTTAATTAAAGATGTTATTTTTAAACCAGTTTAATAGAACTGGTGCAATACCCTGCATTCATGCTATTTAAATCAGGCTCCAGTTGGAACGTCCACAAGCTCAATTAAAAAGCTTCAAACAAAGCTTATAGGTTTAGAGTGGATTTTTCTTGGGTGACATCTTGTAGTATTAAAATTCAAAGAGAAAGATCCAGAAATATTAATTCAATTCAAAGGAATATTTCTAACTCATAATAAACAACAGGAAGAATAACAAGTGTGATGTAAATCTTAATGAAATTTACAACTACCGGAAAGGATATCTAGATGGTGTACATGGGTGTTAAACATGTTCATGAGATGTCTGTTATAATGAAAATGACTCCTGGAGGAGATGACTGAGAAAGAATATCCTTTATCTTTTTTGGACTTATTCAACTTTAAAAAAAAAAATCTAAAGGACATTTGCTGTAAGGTCATAATCATTCAGCAACCAAAGAAGTCCAGATGTGTCTTTGGTACCTGACATTCAAAGTCAAGTGTGTGTTTAATCCCTTTTTCTGCAGTGATTGTGTCCTATTTCTTTTTGCTTGGAATTTTTCTCCTTACCATCTAAATTTTCCTGAATTATCTACCATTTTCCAGAAACATCATGTGCCAACTCAGTAATGCAGAAGTGTATAAAACCTCATGTACACCACTTATCTTCATACTTGTCTTAACCTTTCCAATATTTTCAGCATGCAGTATATGGGAGACAAGGTGCTCTATGAATTAGCAGAGTAAAATACATAGGTCACTTCACACAGAGAAAAATGAATATTTTGGGACTTGAACATGCATAGCCTGATTTTTATACTGATCATTGGTAGTATACTATAATAGTTCTTTTCCTGCAACAGGCATGCTGAGTATATTTCTTTAAAGAAAAATATTACTTGTCAATCCATTTTTTCTGTTTCCTTAAAAGATAATATCAGAGTCCTATAAATGATATTTTAATTTGTTGACTTGAGTCCTTGGGGGAGGAGCTCCATTAAAAAAAATCTTATGTTTCAAACATTTAAAAATTAGCTGGCTACAATAAATAAAAGATATAGTTACCAGTAAAATTGGTAAGAACACTTTGAATAGATCACTTTTAGTCAGAGAATGCAGTTCTGTCAAAATTGAAACACGTTGCAAAATCTTGTTGATTTCTCTGAGCTCTTATTTCAGAGAAAAAGTGGGGAGGATGGAATTTAGCACCAAAATGTCTCATTTTGACATTTTTGGGAAAAATATTTTGATTTTTTTCATTTTGAAATGACTTTTTGTTTTGAATGCTTTTATACTATATTATATATTATAATATAAAATGCAAAAGTCAAAAACAGTAAAATATTTCAGTTTTGTATTGCAAAATGTTATGATCAATCTGAATTTTTGTTTAAGAATCTTCCTTTTGAAATTTGTGAGTTTAGTTCAAGTTCAGAACAAAGCAAAATTGAAATTGCATGCATAATGGAATTTCCATTTTCTGCAGAGCTCTACTTACTAGTGACTTGAGACTGTATCACCAAGTCAGGTATTTTCAAATATGTGGTGTTAAACTTAAAAAATAGTTAAGGCCATAGCTACTTTTCAATAATGGAAGGTGAAAAGCAGATATATACATAATTCTCTGCATCGATAATAGTGTGGTCACTAAATTTAGGTATTTGGACAGTGAGGGACTTTTGTGTGTTTCTTGGATCAATTGGCGTGGACATTTTTTATGCTATTACCAGAACAAGAATGATCAACACAGTTAAAAAAAAAAAGAGTGGGGGAAGAGAATCATGAAAACAATGATCATTAAATGTCATTTTCATTTTTACTCCTTTTCATAACATAATCTCACTGACTCTCCTTTTCCCCTCTAATACTGATGCAAGATCATTAAAAAGTGCCACTTTGTATATCCAGGATTATATGTTTCCATTTATGTTTGGTAATGCGTCATCAAGGGATTTATGGTTTCTCTGTGCACTGAGCAGCATTTCAGCTCTTTCCCTATTTGCTTGAGTGGCAGAGATATAAACAACTTGGGCATTACTGACA
Source organism: Pelusios castaneus (assembly GCA_007922175.1). Taxonomy (NCBI): domain Eukaryota; kingdom Metazoa; phylum Chordata; order Testudines; family Pelomedusidae; genus Pelusios; species Pelusios castaneus. The sequence continues at coordinate 3,247,045 of ML685867.1, forward strand.
CTACTGATGACGTTCCAACTAAAATTGCTACTGTCATCTTGACAGCATCACTGACATTGCTGGTCTTGAGTTGCTGTTTTTTATAGGAGATAACCTAGCAATATTGGCTAAAATGGCAGCAGCAAATGGTGCAAACTGCTTTTCTATTTTAGATTTTCTTGATCATCTAAGTAAATCTAGAGGAAACTTTAACAATACGCTTTAAAGAAGAGTCTATGTCTACCATTCTCTTCTTTTATTGTTCTCTTCCTGATGCTTGATATTTGTGAGGAGGGGAAAACATGCTCGAGACCTGTTGTCTACAAGGAACGAAAGAACGAGGACAAATATATGAAAACCTTACATAGCAAGTTGGGTGAGGTCATTTGAGCTTTGTAACATATTGATTTCTGTGGGCAAGGAGTCAGAGAGGAGAGGAGGTAAGACCAGTCTTCAACATGGTCTATTCAACCACTAGGGCAATTGGATGTTGAAGCACACCGTGGTAGAGCACTGTGTATTGGGGTGTGAGAGATTCCTGCAGATTTATTTCTGGTTTTCATTTCCAATAGATCTGGACTCATGGTAGATAAACAGAAAGTAAGCAGTGGCTATACAAATATAACATCCATTGTCATTCACATGTGTGAGGTGTTTGATTGTCTGATTCTTTACTCTATCATAGTTAATTCCTGCACCTGTAGAGGGAAAAGAGTAAAATACTCCACTTCAGATATCTCAGTTTTGGATTTATACCAAGTTAGCTTTTAATCTTTTGTATGTGCTCATGCTAATAGAATATAAAGTCTCCAGGGAAGACTGCCATGATCTCTGTCTTGTAATTCACCACGCACATTTTGGGTGCCTTTTAAGTGATATGCAATTACTTTGGGCTCTAAATGCCATATTTTCTTTCAAATCTCTTAAGAGGAAACTTTCACCTTAAAAATCAAATTTGTCTGATTTATTTTTAACCTACTACTGTTGCAAATATGATATGGAAACAGAAAGACATTAGAGAAAATATATTTTTTTCTGTTCTTCAGGTACTTTATTACATACATTCAGAACACTTTGTGTAAATGACTTTTTCCAGAGAAACTTATCATTTCACCCTTCTGCTAGGATGTATGCATTAAATAATTATCTTTATAAGCTTCTTCACCCTTGTAATGAACTGTGAAATAAACATTGCGTAAGCTCAGGTTTGTCTAGTTTCTTGATTTATATTGTCCACTTCATAACAGAGTCTGTTCTTAGCAAACACTACTCCTCAGGTAGTATATTTGTCAAAGAGGGGACCAGACTTTGCAAAAATAAGGGTGAAATCTGAACTTCTCCAACCCTCCTACCTTCTATCAGCTATCTTTCACTGAAATCTCAAAGTTGAAAATGTAGATTCATGGAAACCAAGGGCAGAGGCTTTAAATCAGGGAAGTAAGGTGTTTAAAATTCAATGTGTATTTTGGTACTAAATGGTGATTTTTTTTTTATTTTTTTTTTTTTTAAGTTTTCAACCTATTTAGTGGGAATTCTCTTCTATATTTGACTTCTGTGATTTCCCCCAGCTGGAGGATTATATAGTATACCGTCTGTGTTGAACTAAAACTGCAATTATAAATCATCTCCTTTCATTTGTTGTATTAGAAATAGGCCAGGTTAATACAGGACCTCGTTTTAGCTATGTAATTAAACTATGAAGAATTAGCAATTATAAGTGTCCTTTTGTCCTTATTTCAGTCTGTAAAAATCAATTAAAATTACAGGGGTGCATATTAATTCTTTTAAAAACTTCTACACAGAATGATTATAAGTAGTGCAGTACTTTGTATTTATAGACCTTCATCAAAGCAAGGGAAATAACCTCTTTCTTTATTCAAGCTTTCTTGCAGGACTATTCTTACACCAACTAAGTAACTCTGCCACTCTGACGTATTTAATAATAATCTTTTAAAATCCAAACCTTGTGTTTTGCTATCTGGGAAAAAGAGATATCACCGTTTGGAGGTTTTTTCCTCCCCTCTGGCAAAGTGCTTTGATACTACCGTGGTAGGCATCACTGTATGAACAGATGGATGGAAGGGTAATGCAAGTTCTTAGCAGAAAATCTCATACACAAGATTATAAGGGAAATCTTTCGATGATGTAGAGAGAATAATATTGTACGTTGTAATAGGAAAAAAAAAGACAGTATGGTTTGCTGTATGTTATTTTCCCAAGAACGGTGTAGCATTCTGTCTTTGTGGCTTCCCCAGCTCAGCATGACTCTGTCTAATCAAGGAAAAAGTGTTCTGAAACAGCATTTCATTAGGTATTGTAAAATGTCATTCTGTCTGATAACTGTACTGTACTGGTCATTGCCACATGTTGGAGCTTGGCTTGTAAAATACTTATAATTCAACTGACTTATCAAAGAGAAAGGGGAGAATAGGTTAACTCCGTGATACCTCCCATTCCCCTGCCCCAACTACAAAGGAGGTCCCAGTAAAAGCCAGTAGTGGCACTGTGCTGAGTGACTGCTATTTCTCCAAAAAGAAAATGGCAGCCTTTAATAGGAGAAGGCATGCAAACTCAAAACATCATCATCTAAAAAGCCACTTCAAGGAAGGATAATGGTGGATTTCATTTTCCACTTCTTGTCAGACAAGTAGCTGAATCCAAAGTCTGTTTGTCCCAATATAGCTCACCTGGGTAAATTAGCAGGATTCTCCACAAGTCTTTCATGCTCTTGTCTTGCATACACCCCTTGGTAACCCAGGCTTTGATTTAACTGGATGACTTGTACCTAATACATTAGGCTATGTCCACACTTGCTAAAATTAGTTCAAATAAGTTAGTTTGAACTAACTAATTGGAACTAATTTTAGTTAGTTCGAATTAGCTTAATTCGAACTAGTAAAACTTAGTTCGAACTAAGCAAGTGCCATTCATGGCACTTGCTTAGTTTGAATTAGCAATCCCCATTCATTTCAATGGCTGGTTAGTTCAAACTAAGAAATTAGTTAGAATTAACATGGCCATATTGGTTAATTCGAACTAGTTAGTTCGAATTAACCCTTTAGTTCAAATACCCTATTCGAACTTATTAGTTCGAATTAAGGAGGCTTAATTCAAACTAACTGAAGCCTGGTGTAGCCATGGCTTTAGTTAGTTTGAATTAAGCCTCCTTAATTCGAACTAACTTGCCATTGTAGACATAGCCATTGTAAATATTTCAACCAAATATCATTGGAAGATGTATATGTTGCTGTTATGTTTCATCCCAATTTACTAATTTTTTTCCTGCAGTTTACGTTTTGAAGATGATATGAATCTTGCTTCACTGAAAACCATCCTAAAAAGGAGAAAAGAAAATTCTGTGTTATAGACTTACAGCTATGAGTTCTTTGCTCTAAATACTGTTCTTTCAGGTTCTGATTCTTGGTGGTAAAATGGGATAGATAACACAGGGAAATCTGTTCAAAAATGTATCTTCATCCATGATGCAACCTGTAGCCAATGCACCCTGGGCATGGTTTCATTGACACTCACAAGCTAAGTGGGATTGGGCGTTGTCAGTACTTTAATGACAATTCAAGGCTCACCTAAGGTACTGTGTGGAAAGCAATGTAATTGGCTTAGTTAGTAAATTACACTCTTGCCTCTGAATCAATGCTCAGCTTCACGTGGGAGGACTCAATATTTTCAATGAAAAAGGAGGCATGTTTTAGAATAACCCTTTTTTTAGGTTACAAATTAATAAGTCACAGTGGCATTCTAGCAGCTAACCAGCCTACAAGACTGCCTCAAAAGCACTCCTCCTAGTTCTGATTTCTGAGAAATAGAGTAGCAACTGCATGGAGTCTTGACAGGAAATGTGGCAACCCGTAATTGCCTGATACATAGAGAACACTGTAATTTTGGAATTTGCTGGGTCATATCCTGAGTGGTGTAAATTGTAATAGCTTCTCTGACCTCAGTTGTGTTACGACAATTTACACAGGTTGAGGATTTATCCCCCTGGCTTTTAGATGAAATATTTACCGAAGGACTGGGAAGAACAGTGATGATAACCTCAGTAGCTTGGACAAATTTAGATTTGGGGTGTTACATTCCTTTTACCAAAATAGTCCCTGCATTTCCAGCTGGTTTTGATATTCTCAATTTCCTGTCCCAATCTTGTACTTTCTGCGAAGTAAAAACACAATGCTTTCCCCTAGTTTTGGGAAAATATCTCCAAATCAATAACTTGACCAATGAAATATAATAAAAAGAGGGGAAAAAAAAGACAAGCCATACAGAAATCCTTGTGTAAGAAACAAGTTTCCTGTGCTACAGTTTCTAATTCTCTTTCCCTTGAAATTAAAATTAATCTCATCTCACAAAAATAAAAATTTCAGCATCTATTTTTTCTCTCCTTTTCTCAGCCCTTCATAACCATTTTTGTATTTCTTAGGCCTCTGAAAAGATGTTCTGTCTGAGCCTTGAACTGCATGCTGGGAAACAAATGGGTCCCTCTAATAAAGAAAACAATTGATTGAGCTTTAAAAAAAAACAGATTTCTTGTATGCATAATGAAACCTCATACATGCTCCAATCCTACATTACTATTATCTTAAACCAGTGGTTCCCAACCTTTTCTCTGCTGTGGCACACCTTGATATCTTTGATTTTTTTGAAGTACACCACCATAGGGTCTCCAAATGAACTCATGAATATTCATGAACCAATCCAGAACTCTTTGAGTAGTTTTTTAAAAAAAAATCCATGGCACATCTGCTCAGGTCTGGTGGCACACTGCTTGGGAAACACTGCTTTAAACATTTACTGTGATTTTCCTTTTATAATCAGGGGAAAATACCTAGGGAAAATAATGGAGGTACTGGTAACATTGCCATCCCTATTAAAAAACTGATATCCGGGTTGTCTGACCTTCTGCTTTATCACTAATATTGTAGAAGGTTTTACATTATGGTATCTTGGCTTTCAAATTAAATGTCAAATTCAATTTGCCACTGAAAACATGAAGGGTGTGACTGCCCTTACAGGGGTAACCTCATAGCACAAATCTATAGTTGGTGGGTACCAAATACTGTTACCTTAATCGAAGCAATCATTGTTTGGCATGTGTCACATCTTATTTAAAAAAAATAAACAAACCATCCTCAGATTCTTTTAACAAAACTTTGCTTTTGATTTGAGCCCTTCGTGAAATTCCCTGGCTTTGTGTAAAATCTTTGTGCAAGTAGTGCTAACAGATACAGTGTGATAACAGCTAGAAACCTTCCTGATGGGACCATGCCACCAGTTATATCTTAGTCTATGACATTTAGCCTACAATAAAATGAGATTTGTGAAAGGAACTGAAGAGTTGCTTATTCCATTTAGAGTACTTTATTTATTTTTCCCCTTTCTATGCAGACGAGTTCTTGTTTTAATAATGTGACTTCTAATCCACTTTAATATCCTAGCATTATATCTTGGTGAACTATCTGCATTATAAGTAGTAATCATGAAATATGTTTAAATATAAAAATGCATCCTTTAACATCCAGACATCATTTTTAGTGCTGGTTGTAATTATTAATGTAAGAAATATGTGCAATTAAATATGCTCATAAAAATAATAGATATATCCCTGTAACACCAGTCAATTTGTTGCATCATTAATATCCTTCTGCATGGCAGTTTAAAATGTATTGCAATAATTCAAGTGAAGATAGCTAAAGGCAAAATTACTAACATTTAAACCTCCATAACTATTTTAGAACAACAATTAACTATTTTAAGTATCTTCTTCTGAAATACAGTTTTATCTTTATTGGGTGTTTTTTGAAACTCTGCATCCTTACACATAGTTTTAACGCTTAAGCCATACACCTTCAAAAAGAATTTGTTCTTTACTGTACATGTAAACAAATTTTATCATGTTTTGGGATAAGTCTGTACTGAAAATTGATTTCCTCCCCCCCCCCTAAAAGAAAACTCAGAGAGTGTCTTTTAAGGTTAGAAGGAGCCCAACAACTTGTGTGAAACAAAAGCATGTTATTTTAATGAGACATCAGGGTAAAATTAACTTAACTCCCACTGATTTTTCAAAGGGACCCTCATATACCCAGAGATCATAATTTAAAGATTTCAAGTGATAGTTAACTTTTACTTATAAAACCCTCCCATATGCAGACATAGTCCCTGCATCAGTACAGATGGACTCGTGCTCCACCAGAACCCCAATTAAGGGTGCATCTATACTAGTAAATTAAGTCAACTTAAGCATGCTTAAGTCGACTTAATTTACTCTACGTCCACACTGGCATTTCCTTAAGTTGACTTGAGCTATTACTTAAGTCGACTTAAGGAAATTCAAAGTCGACTTTATAAAACCTCAACCTGACTGGTCCCGGTGAGAAGGGAGCCCCGCGGTCCCTTCTTCCCGGGATCCCTGCTCCAGCTGCCGACTGCTGAGTAGCAGGAGTGCGGGTCCCAGCGTGTGCTCCAGCTGCTCAGTAGCCGGCAGCTGGAGTGCGGGTCTCCCACTCTTCCACCTGGCCGGGACCACTCGGGTCCCAGGGAAGTTCTCCCCAGGGCCCAAGCAGTCCCGGCTAGCAGGGTTTCCTTCTGCCCGGGACCTGAGAAGTCCTGAGCAGAAGGGAGTCGAGTGGTCTGGGGCAGAAGGGAGCTCCACCCTTGCGGGGCTGGGTCTCCCTGGACCGAACTATTCGACTAGTCTAAGGTAGACTCTCTAAGTCGAGTTAGTAAGGCCCACTTTAAGTCAACTTAGGAGTCCTGTGTGGACTCTCTAAGTTGACTTAATAAGGTCGACTTATTAAAGTTGACCTAAATTCCCTGGTGTAGACATAGCCTAAGGTATTAGGATAGAGTGTTATGTCAATAATTTAAAAAAACAAAAACCATAAGGTGGAGTGAAGCACTAAAATATCAAGTATACACAATGAACAAATTTGATGGCTGTTTTGTTTCATATTTGGTAAAATAACAACCAAGACAGCAATTGTAAAAGAAATTTACAGAAGTCCTTGTTGCTGATAATAGTTCCTTACATCTTAGTTTCTTCTAGCAAACATTTTATTAAAATAGACCAATGCTTACATTTCATTTTAATAGACTGCATATATAAAATGATTTTTGCTGTGTTATGTCCAAATTGAACGTCTCATTTGTAATCTAATAGTGTATATCTGTGATAGCAGCCATATTATGGCTGACACACTGGAGATTGAACTAGAGACCTCCAGAACTAAAAGAATGAGCGTCTCTAACTTCAGCTCACTAAAGCTCTTTAGCTGGGATTGTAACTCTTAGCCTCTGTGGATCAGCAGGATGTCCTGTAATACACTCACCAATAGGTTATGTATACACAAACCCATTCTTTAAGTATCTTATGTCTGTCTTCACTCCTTTTCACCACACACTAGGCATAAAGCGTCTTTCCAAACCCATAGCACCTGACCTACATCCTCTCCTTATTGAAATCCTCCTGAAAGGCTGACTTCTTTATGCAAGCCACACACAAGGAAAAAGTAATTTGGAGATACAATTTAAATTCAGCAACTGGTTATTTCATTAGTCTGTCTTTTAGGCTTCTGTGTTGTATTCATGTCCCTGTGAGCAAACTTCTGCACCCCTTTAGAACTCTATTGAGGTCACAGGGATTCCAATGGATGTAGGTGGCTGGTTGCATAGGTCCAGTTATGTGTTTGGGGACCTTAGGTTGTAATCTCTTCAGGGCAGGAACTGTCTTGATCTCTCTTTATTGTACAGCATTGATCAAACTGCTAGCAGGCCATATTTATTACATATCCCAAAAGTTGATTTGTCTGGGAGAGAACAGATATACTGGTCCACAGAGAGAGGTTTGCCCACTGGTGCTCAGATGATTTGCTTGATGGATGCATAATCTGAAGTTTAGTTAATATCCTCATGGAATGCCAAGTGATGCTGCCTTGTGTAATTAAAATGCATAATCTTATTACTCTGGCATTCATGTTAAGTGGAAGGCTTAGGCTATACTGATTTGCAATAGTATAGATAATTCCAGATGCAGGTGGCAGGAGGAATCTATAAAAACATATTAAACTAATTCAGCATCCTTTTTTGCACTAACTGACTGCATCAGGAGAGAACCCAGGTTGAATTTTCCCCCAAAGGAGATGGAACCAACAGAATATGTCTGAGACATCTTGGCACAGCAGTGTGGTGAAGCTGGCTCTATCACTGCTCTGATATACTTGCTCTATGACAAGAAGACTTAATCTCCCAGTGTGATTAGCTTGGCACAATTCATGATTACTAAACAATTTTAAAATAATAAATAAAACGGTCAAAAAACAGCTGTTCAGTCCTCACGAGTACCTTCTGGTATCCCAGATGAGCAGTATGAATTTATTTTTCTCTGAAGTTTTTAATTCTAAACAGATTGAGTCCAATCCAAATATTCAAGTGAAAGAGTCAGCCTGTAGGCATTGCATCAGTTGCTGTAGACACTCATCCATAAGATCCCAGGTACTTCTTAAGGTCCCTCAGGTGACCAAGGGCAATAATATGGCTGTTTTCTGAAACTTCCTGCTTAATAACATTCCATCAAGAGAGTTAGGCATGAGAGGAAAGATTTTCTTGTTTCTAGGGCACAGGGCTGCAATTCAACTGATCAATGTTCAATTGCCAAGTCTACAACAAACTTTCTGTGTGAACTTGGACAAGCTGTCGAATCTCTGTGCTTCAGTTTCCCATCTCCAAGCATGATGATGATAACCAACTTCAAAGGAAAAACAACGAGAGTCCTGTGGCACTTTATAGACTAACAGATTTCTTCGGGCATAATCCTAACATAAGAACATTTTACCTTGAAGCATGTTAAGGTTTCTGATCACAGCCTGCCTGGGTTCTATCTGAACTTTTGCTAAAATCAAACAATCGCTACAAATCTTTTTTATTTCAGGAAATAGATGAATTCCAATTTAAAAACTGTTTTGTCAGAACTTCTGACATTCTCTGTTCTTGATTTAATTTGTAAGGATTATTTCAAGTTTACCTTTTCACCAAGAGATGTCAAGAGCAAATTAACAAAAAATGGTGGTCAATTTTACATTCCAGGAGATGGTTTCAAATAGTTTTGAACAATACAATTAATTTTGCATTTATTGGAAAGGAAGGTATTACAAATTTCATATTCATAGAATTTTTGACTCTTTAATACTCAAATATATGCAAAGAATAAATATTGAAACGGCTTTGTTGATTTACATGTACTAGGTAAAGCTTTCGAAAGAGTCTAAGTTTCATTGGGTCTTTTAATAGAATATGGGTCCCTAAGTCACTAGGTGCTTTTGAAAATTTTACCAATTCTCTGCATTCAGGAAACAGCCTTGGCCTGCTTTTCAAAAGTGCTGACTTCCCAGATATTCCATTCATGTCAAGAGCAATTTTGAGGGGTTTACTTTCTTTGTGGAATCTATGTTCTAAGTGTCATCCTACAATATGAGCAATATCAGTGAAAGCTGCATTACAACCATATATGAAATAATTTCTAAATTAAAATTTTAGAATGCAAGCTCCTGGTTGCTCTCCCATTGAAACTGACAAACAACTCCACTGCAGAAGCTTTCAATAATATGTTAGCAATAAATTAAGGACTCATAAAACAATTAAGCAATATATCTGGTAAAACCTTCATTACATTTTCTTTAGTGGAAATATAATTATACTTAAAAATAAATGCTTTCCCTTTTGAGGCAATAATTGGTTCTACAAGATATTGTCCTGTTTACCTTTGTGTAGTATGACTTCACTTCTTCTTTGTCTGGTAACAATTTTTGCTGATTCATTTCATTGTAAGAATGTTAATGGTATGATTTATATCACATGATTTAATTTTTATTACAATGAAAACAACTTGTAAACAGTATTGTCATGCAAGGCAAAAATAAGAGTTTGGAGTGGAGGGTGTTAATTTTTCTTTGGAAGAGAGGAAAAGAAACGTGGACTCAATATAGCTTACCTACATTTACAGTACAGATAGACAGTTCCTGTTATTACCTTGTACATAAATGGACAAAGCATTCAATTTATACATATGTATCATTAGGGATCTGGGAGATAAGCCTCTGTTCAAAATATACAAACAACATTGCAATATACCTTAAGCCGATCTCAAATGCATTACAATCCTTTTGGAAGAACACATGCTTGGCTGTTCCATAGCAGGTGGCTCTAGCACACCTTTGTTTTGAAGTTACTGGACTTGATTTTCTCAGATGTAGTGAAGGAAGTTCCCAAGGGGCATGGGAACTGATTGTGACTGTCACCGTCTGAATCACAGCTTCCTAGCCCTGCACGTAAAGACTGCATAGGCACTGGGTGTCACATTCAAGTACTTTAAACACTGTGATCATAGGGGGAAAAAAACAACTTAGTCAGATGTCAGAGAGTACCTGCAACGGTCCTTTTGTAGGGGTCTAATCTTGTAATTTATTTCAATACAGTTATTGATTTCCTATTTCTGACAAATTAGAGTATTAATAGGAGCAGATTGATCAGCTATACTCTAAGGCAGTGCCCTGAATGGGAAAATCTTACCTGAAAATGTATATGTAATGTGTTGTTCCATGCAGGATAGGCTGCCTTCTGCTAGATCCCACTGAATGCAGATATGTGGGAACAGTAGGCTCATTTCCTGCATATGTCTCTTTTCATACTTTTTCTGACATCCCTGCAGCACAGCAACATGGACTCCCATTATCTTCCTAAACATAAGCCTTTTGCTTTGTGCATAGAAACAAAGAGGAATTTATTGCTGCCTGAAGTAGCAATGTCTTGTATGTCCCCTGTAAGTAATGTTACTGGCCCAATATAAGAAAATAGAAGTTAATCTTTGATTAAATATGGGATAGGCCACACCTCCCTCTTTGTTCTGCAGCGTCTGTACGTGCTTGTTTAAACTCACATATCTTACACTGCTTTAACTATATTAGTATAGTGAGTGGCATAGTTTATTTCCATACAAGAAATGAGAATCTATGCCAGAATCAGGCACCTTTATACCAGTATAGTTGTATCCATATTTAGGATTGAACCAGCATACCTGTTTTAGTAAAATGTCTTTTAAAAATATCTGATCTTCATGGGGAGAAAAGAAGTTAGAAATTCTGAATCCTAAAAACCCAGAAAGCAAATATAGTAAACTCCAGATTTATCAATAAAATCTCAGTATTTTATGGAGCGTGGCTCAGGATTTTTGGCCATTTGAATTGGCAATAGTGCATTGAATATTATCACTGGAGATATATGGCCACCCATCTAATTTAGAAACAGAAATGATGGTATGCAATTTTTATGTGACACATAGCCACTAACGACTGTATCTTCCATAGTGCATATTGGGAGCTGAATGCCTTTAGTGAACTGGCAATGATCAATCCATAGAATTTGAACAAATCACTAAATATTTTTTGTTATTATGCAAAAAAAAAAACACCCCAAAACACACACACACAAGAAAATTGCAAACTGCTTTTGGATTGTCTGTGTGCAGAAAAGAAAAAAAAAATTGCTAGATAAATTACTGGTGGCGAATTATTTGCTTTCTTCTAATTTTAGATTATTAGGATCTGAAAATTGCTGGCAGGAATACTTCATCTCCTCCTTATCCAACAAACTGTTAATGAATCTGTATATCTATTGTAAGAGATCAAAATTAATATGGGATTTAATATACGTGTGTATATGTATGTGTGTGTTTATATATATAATAGAGAAGCCATCCTTCCTTTTAACAAGTAACAAGAGGACTTCATAATGACATTATTATTCAAAAGAAATATATAATATTTAATACCTTTAGGATATCTTGCCTTCACATTTTCCCATGAATTTCTCTACCAGTTGACCCTGCCAGCAGGTAGAGGATCTTGGGGAGCAGCTGCCACACACACACACTAGCGAGGTTCAAGTCAATAGGTGTTTTATTGGGGGTGAACAAGGGTAAATGGAATGGGGCAGTAAGGTATGTAGAATTTGGGATGGAGGATACCAGGAGAAGGGTCTCCCTATAAAACAGTATAGTGTCACAGTGGGATAGTATAGTTGTAAATGTTATGATAAACCAATCTAAATCAATGTGAACAAATGGAAACCAATGGGGTTTTTACAAGTATAAACCAGTACAATAAAGGTAATGACTGAAGCTATACAAAGCAGCTGTACCAATGAGAGACAGAGCAACTGTACCAATGAGAGGAAAGCAACTGTACCAATGAGAGACAGTCAGTAAACGTAAGGTCAGGGGAAATGACCAGGGAGTATGGGCAGGCAGTAGCAGAGGGATAAGGAAAATCACAGCAGCAGAGGCTGCAGTGAGCCTCAAAGCCCTGCAGGGGGAGACTTTAGGTAGTCTGCAGACTAGGTGTGGAGGCACCCAAGACGGGCTGGAGCGTGCTTGGAGCGGAGGTGAGCAGGGGAACAGACCAGGGAAGCAAAACTCAGAAGGTGGGGGCAGGGTAACACATGGAGGGAACGTGTGGGGAAACTGAGCAAGGGAATGGGGGTAAAGGGGAGGTCTAGGGTGGATCTGGGCAGCAAAACACACAGGGTCAGGGGGTTTGAGGGGAAGACCAGAAAGGGGTTTCGGGCAGCAGAAAAACGGAATGGAAAGAGGGTTTGGGAAGTTCGGGGCAAGCGGCGGAGGCAGCAAAGGGAAAGTGGCGGGGGGGGGCAAAGGGAGTGAAGAGCGGGTTCGGGAAAGTCGGGGAAAGCAGTGGAGGGAGCAAAGGGAGAGCAACGGAGAGGTGGACAATGGCAAGGGGGTTCAGAGAAAAGCACGTGGAGATGGGGAAGGCAACGGCCAGGCGGCAAAGGGCTCGGGACAGGCACGGAAAGAATCTTAACAGATCTATAACGGGGCACAATAGTAAAAACTTAATCTAACAAAGATAAAACTAAGGAGAAAAAAACCAACAGCAAATCAGTAGCAACAAACTTACAATGGTAAAACTTACAATAGTAAAACTTAACACTGTGTGAGGTTGGAACGGGTGGGAGCAGGGAGCTCTGGGCAAGGTCCACAGAGGCAGACGGCTCAGCAGCGGTATGGCTTATGCTACCGCGGCGGAAAGGAACTGCGGAGCAGGAAGGGGTCTCCGGTACAGACCCTGAGGTAAATTTAGAGCTAGCCCGCTGGGGAAAACGATCCCAACGACCTAAGGCAGAGAGAATCTGAGAGAGAGGGATCTTACCAATCCCCAGGAGAGCAGCAAGGATGGAAGCAGAAGCAGCAACAGCATCGAAGAGTGCAGAGGGGACTCGGTTCAGCTCATAGTTCGTAGTTCAGGAGATCTCCAGGAGAAATTCGTTGTTCGTGGGAGGGGAGTCAAAACGGGGATACGCTCAATCAAAAATTAGCCGGGAGCAGAGAAAGGGTCCCCCAAAGACCCCAGGTTGATCAGGCCAGGAGGCAGTGCAGGAACCTATTCTGGGGTCTGGCCCCCAAAAGGTCTGCTTTTATAGACAAATTCAAACAGTTCCCGCCGGTAATTCTGATAGGCTCCCTGAATTACAGGGGCGGAGAGAGGGCAGGGAAAACTGCAGGCAAAACAAGGAACATGTCTGGGCAGAGTCTTGGGCTGCAGGTATGTGACTCAGTCACAGGTGTTGGTGTGTGACTCATGCCCTTTGTGAAAAACAGGCCACTCTGGTCTTGCACTCCTGGGCATTGTCCACCTTACGCCAAGCCAGGGCTGGAACAATAGTTAAGGGGCCTCCTCCCCAGGCAGGGCCATGGCACCAAAGAAGCTGTAAAAAAGCCATTCCCATGAGCAGCCTGGGAGGGGTGGCCACACAAACAAAGGAGACAAAAACTGGCACAGGGGAACATCTGTCTGGGACACCAGTCAAGCTGATGAGCCTGACCCAGACAGACCAAATTTCATGTCTTAGGGTTCAAATTATATGGAGGTATACATGCATTGGAAAAAAGAGAGGTTCAACTAAAGCAATGTTTTAAATAATTTTAGGCAATATTTGCCTGGTAGGTCTATGCTTAAACTATAATCTTACCACCAAATATGTGATTTTATAGCAAGCTTCTAATCAGAAAAATTAAATGTTTATGTAGGCTGTTCCTAACAAAGGGCAGGAGACTGAAGTCTCTGAGAGCATGCATCTTAGTGATGAATAAAAATGTCCTGGAAATCAGGTTGTTATTGCTTGTATAAATGATTAGATCTTCATCCATCCCTCTTCCCCACCTCCCTCCCCTCACACACGTAGTTTTACGAATATGTACCTTATGATATGCCTTTGAGATGGGAATATCCATTAACTATTTGTACTCTGAAGGCTCTACATTTTTAGGCCATCTCATTAGTTAAGACAAAAAAATAAAAAAATATATTCTTCACAGGCTTAATTCTCTTTGTCTTTTATGGAAGCTTCAATCACTTCTTAACTTCGTGCCTCATTTTGATCTGACTTATACTTGCATAGATCCCATTTTACTTTAATGGAAACGGTACTTCACCACTGGAGCAACTCTATTGACATCAACTGAAAATCTAAAATTTAGCCCTTATTTCCACATCTCTATTATCATCTAGTTTTCTCTCTTCGTTCTTGGAAGGCACTGCCATCAAGCTGTGTGCAGTACTGGAACAATGACAAGCCATCTTAATTGTCTTCCATTTGTCCAGTTATACTAGCAAGGATAAAGCAGCAATGTACACGGTACTTCAAAGTAATCCGTAAAGGTTCTGAGTCTCCATTATATTGGCATGTGCTCCTTTTTTCCCAAATGCCCAGCATAATCTGTATTTAGGAAGTATCTGGAAGAGCCAAGAAAAGTACAAAAAGCAGCTGGACAGGCAGGACAAGCATTAAACATTGTCAAGGTCTGAGAAAGTATTTTAAAGTGCCAAGAGAGCTGTTACAGAAAGATTAAAGAAGTCAAAGGGGGAAATGTGAGACTATAGAAGTGTAATGCTTGTATTTCTAAGAATAATATTGATCCAGGTTTACATATGAAAAGTTAACTCCAACTTTCACAAAACCATCAAACAAACAAACAAAAGGGAGAAAGCTAAAAAAAATACAGTAGACCCGCTATTTTATGAATTGATTGGGGACTGAGGGGCTCATAATACAGAAAAGTTAATAAAATCAAACATCTCAAAACTACAGTATGTATACAATGCATTTTCTTTTTGCCGTCAAACCACTGGAAAGTGATTTTGAGCATTGGATGAAAGGCATTGGAAAGTGAACTGCTGGTGACTGTTTTTTCACAGACATTACTTTCATTACATGATTCTCCCCCCTCCCTTGGTGTGAAAAAATGGTTTGTACAATTGATGGTTCACTGTATTGGTGTTCATAACATTGGGGTTCTACTGTAGGATTGTTTTATACCATATAAGAAAATTAAATTAAAACACAAACACACAATATTATAGGACAACACTTCTCAACACCACTTCTCTATTTATAGGGAACCATGTCTATATGTTTCATGTTTCCAAAGCCTGAGTGACTCTGGTATAAATGGCTTTGACGTTTTTCCCGCCTACTTTAGCAAGTTGGCACAGTCAGATGTCTTAGCTCTTATATGGCCCAAGTCAAATTACACTTCATGACAGTATTATAAAAAAAACAGATCAGATCATGGCCAAGATTTTCAAAAGTGATGAGTGGTGCCTCCATTTTGGGGGTGCTCAGCTTGAAAGTCTTAATTTTCAGAGGTCAGATGTTTAGTATTTCCTGAAACTATGCCTTTTTAAAGTGTTTGCACTTGGGTACCTCACAACTGAGATACAAAACCAATAATCATTTTTGAAAATCTTAACCCATATATACAAGTCAAAATTAATTTTGATCTCTGTCCCAGTTGCAAGGCTATCTGCACCTCTTCCAGCCTGTTGATTTCTCTATGTTTACTCTGTGAGCTAGGGGTGTGATTTTTTTGCTTGTGTATTCATACTTATGCCAGCTCTCCTTGAGCTAGAATGTGTACAAATGGCTGTGTAGCATGGTAGGGTGGGTAGAGGCAGCAGAGCCATGGTTTGGCTGTGCCGACTACAAACCTACCTGAAACTGGTGGATACTAACTCAGCATGTCTAAGTTGTGCTTCCACTGCTGCAATCTGTGCTACCAAAGCTACTCTATTTATACTTGTCCTAGCTCCATGACAGATAGTGTAAGTATGTGTGCATTAGGATGACTAGACATCCCAATATTCTTGGGACTGTCTTGATATTATGAACGTTGTCTTATATTGACAATGATACTCCCCCCACCTCCAAAACAGGGGGCCTGACTCTTCTTAGTTATTTGGTGACCCTAGTGTGCATGAGCTGAGGACAAACACCCCTAGCTTGTAGTGTGGACATAGATTCTGAGAGCACCCTACTGTAAAGGTGTTAGAGATTATGCCTTTTTTCCCTGAGGTGTGAAGAGTTTATAAAGGCCCACCATGGCTGTGGCAAATGGCAGACTGTTTTTATATGCTCTTTACACAGACTCTTACCTCTTTATTCTTTGGTCCCTTGTCACTACTCTGAATAGTGACTGCAAATGTGTACAACTAGCTCCAGAAAGTAGAATTCCTGATTTCTCCCTCTCTTAGACCAGGGTCTGACCTATAGCATGCTGTGGATCAATTGTGCTTACTTAGCAGGTCTTACTTAGTAAGTCTGTGACCACTGATGCACGGTAATCGGACTGCCGGCTTAAATTTCTCATTTTAATAGTAGGAGCAGAATGTTTAGGAAAGAAATTGTAGCACAGCCTACCTCAATGCCTATCTTAACATCCCCTCATCATAGCCTAAACAGGCTTAATGTCTTCTGGGCTTGTACACATTACCATTTAAGTCAGCATAACTTATGTCAGTCAAGCCACTCTCCGGAGTGATATCAGTTATACTGACATAAATGCTAGTGTGTGGACAGTAATAGTTCAGCAGGAGAGCTTCTCCCATCAATATAGCTACTGCTTCTCACAGAGGTAGTTTTATTCTGCCTTGCATAGCATTTTCACCAGATGTGCTACAATGGCACAGCTGCATTGGTGAAGTTATGTCATTGGAGTGGTGGAGGTGCTCTAAACCAGGGGTGGGTAAAATACAGCCCCCGGGCTGAATCCAGCCCACCAGAGGTCGCCATCTGGCCTGCTGCCCGTGGCCCACTCCCCCACCCTCCTTGGCCATCCTCTCCGCCCCCTGCCCTGCTGGCGTGGTGCTGCACCACACCGCTCTGGGGCCAGAGCTGCACTCACGACTGGCTCACGACTGGCTCTCTGCAGTCGCCCCCCACCCCAGCTCTTGCCCCCCCCCCCCCAGCTCTCCTCCCCCTGCACTTGGCCCCATCCCCCACCAGCCTGCCTGCAAATTTTATTGCCCACCCGTACTCTAAGCCAACAGGACAGAAGGAGGGAGTTGTAGGATGTGATGGCCTATGATGGCATGTGGCCCATATGGGACTACCAGTAGCAAAAACCCCTAACTGCTGGTGAGAGACACTAGATGGTGAGGATTCTAACTTCCTACTGAGAATTCTTTCTCAGATATCAGTCTGGTGGGTCTTGTCCACATGCTTAGGGTGACCAGAGTACAAGTGTGAAAAATTGGCATGGGATTGGGTCAATAGTCACCTATATAAGGAAAAAGCTCCAAGGGTATCAGGACTGTCCCTATAAATTTTGGACATCTGGTCACCCTAGCTCTAAGTGATGACCACGTTTGGGGTCGGGAAGGAATTTCCCCCAGGTCAGAGTGGCTGGGACTCTGACATCTTCTGGCCTTCTTCTGAAGTCACTTGGGTTACTTGAAGTTTGAAATTAGTGTAAATGGTGAATTCTCTGTAACTTGAAGTCTTTAAACTGTGATTTGAGGACTTCGGTAACTCAGCCAGAGATTAGAGGGCCTCTTTCAGGAGTGGGTGGGTGAGGTTGGGTGGCCCGCAGTACACAAGAGGTCAAACTAGATAATCTGGATGAACCTACTGACCTTGAAGTCTATGAGTTTGAGAAGCTCGCTTGCTGACATAGTGCTGTCAACACTGGTGCTTAGATTGGAATAATTTACATTGCTCGGGGGTGACTTATTCAGACCCCTAAGCAATGTGAGTTATACTGAAGTAACCTTTTAGTGTAGGCCAGGTCTAAGTGTTGGCTGAGGAATGGCTTATTGTGAGACTCTGTTTTCCTTCTTGCTGTTTTTTTCCCTGGGGACCCCTTATTACTAAACCAACATTCATACAGTAAACATCCCAGTAACAAGGTCAATATACAGAATTCACAAATTATCACAGAGCAACTCCTTTTCTGTCACAACTTGTTTTTACATTTTATGATGTTTGTTCACTGGAATTTAATTTTTTGTTTTGTTTTGCTAGGGCTGGTATAAGTAGGGCACAGCTAAGTATTTTCAGTTTGGAGCTGGAAACTTTTCAGGGGCAGATCCTCAGCCAGTACAAACTGTCATAGCCCATTGAACTTCAGTGAAATGTTCATGAAAAATTCATCATGTTTTCTGAATAGCTACAAAAGCCTTTTTAGAAAAATCCAATTTTAAAATTCTTTGAGAAACAGGAATACGTTTTTCACAATATTTTTCCCATTTTTTGAAAAACAGTTATTTATTTTCATAGTTTCATAGACTTCCAGCCAAGAAGAGCCACTTAATCGCCTAATTTCATTTCCTGTATAACATATGACAGAAAACTTTATTTACAGAACCTAACATCTTTACTGAACCCAACATTATTTTCTTAGTTATTCCAAATGTAAATTTGCCCCTTGTTTTTGAGGAGTTTTTGAGCTAGTAACAAACCAGGAGTTAATATTGTTTATACTATGGCATAGAGTTCAAATTCTTCCTTTGTTAGGAATAACATTGTCACTTAATATGTACCATTAATATGCCTGACAAATCATTTTTTTTACATAGGGTCACACTTCCCTTTAGTCCTAGAAACACTCTTTCCCCCCCCTTTTCATCTCCCCATTTTTGCAACAGAAAAATCACCAAAATTTTACTTACAATTTCAGTTTTGTGCCTTTATAAAAATTGGGATTAGTATTGCAGAGAGAGAGAGAGAGAGAGAGAGAGAGAGAGAGAGATGTATTCTACATGTTTTAACAGAAATGGCCACAAGGAAAAAAAAAGTTAAATATTAATGAAAATATTTATTTCCCAGAGGTCTGGCCAGCAGAGGATGCTGAAAAAGATAACTTACCAACCCAGGGAACATACTGACTGAAACACAGATTTTCACAGAAGTGAAAAACAAAGGCAGCTGGCATTAATAATTAATTGAGGAAGGTTCCCTGTGGAGGTTTAGATGAGCTGCAGTTATGTTCTGTTTCAGGGAAGCATATATTAACATGTCCACTCATATTATGTATGACCAGTCTAAACTATTGGAAAGGAAGAACAATCCCAAATTGGGCATCTTTGTATTGGATGTTGTACATGGAGTGCTATATAAATGAGAGCTGACAAGTTACACCTTTAGATCATTTCAAGAATAACTTTTCCAACATTTCCTTGTTCATGAAGTGTGAGAGTGTGCGTGTGTGCATGCATGCATGTACAGAAGAAGGAAAACTGGCAATGTAGATCACAAGTGGAGATTCTCAGAGTTCATTTTACCTGGGACTATGTGGCAGAAAGAATCTTGGACATTCTTTGATGCATTTAAATGATTTTACTTTGATTTTGTTGTACCCTTTCAGTGTTCCTTTTCTGTGACAATTCTCATCAATGAGAGAGGTCATCCAAAATGCAAATGTTGATGTGCTAGATAGTACCATTTAGCTCATGGTCTGAATAAAGCTTTGTAAATGAACCACGTGGTCTCTGAGGGTGCGCCTACACTTATAAATTAAGTCGATTTAAGCTTGCTTAAATTGACTTATTTTAATCTGCGTCCACACTACACTTTCCTGCTTAAGTCGACTTAAGGAAAAATTATGTCGACTTTATAAAACCTCATTTTAAGTCGACTTTGCTGGCTAAGTCGACTTTAGAAAGTCAACTTAGCCAGTGTGGACACAGAGTAGCCCTAAGTTGACTTTAAGTCGACTTAGGGGGCTTTAGGGCTTCCCCACTGCCCTCCCTGCCAGGGTGGCTGGCACAGCCACAGCCTGGCATGCCAACCCCCCCTACATGGCAGGGCAGAGCCTTGCCTACCCTGCCCCTATGCCCTGCCAGGGTCCCTGTCCCCCTTTGCCTTATTGTACCAAGGTACAATGGGGCGAAGGCTGAGCCTCCTGGCACTTGGCAAGGGGTGCCCCCCTCCATGGTGGACGTGTCCCAGGTCCACCTAGCCCCTACAAGTCGACCTAGGCATCCAGTGTGGATGCTCTAGGTCGATTTGGTAGGGTCCCCTCTAACTCGACTTAAATTTTGAGTGTGTACATGCTAAGTTGACTTAAATTAACAAGTGTAGACATAGCCGGAGTGATTCAACATCCCTCCCTTAGTGGGCTAGTGCACACTACAGATTGCTGCATTCCGGGACTGCTGTTGTGGCAGGTGCTGATATGGGAGGAGGGACATGCACTTCAGAAGTAGACGGTTCCTTCAGCTCATTTGAATAGGGTCTGTCATAGACAGATTCTAAGGAATTACAGCAGAATGGTCATGGACAATGAATTTCAGATTTGTATTGGTGGAAAGCCTTATGCTTATCCAATCGTGGAACAAAAATATACCCATGTGCCCTTATGTGTCCAGGTGAAACAACTGGAAAATAGAATTTTGGATGCTGACTACCTGAAACAATAAGTGAACAATCAGTAGGTTGCAATGTGTTAATGTAGTTGGGATTGCTACAGTAGCATCTAGAAACCGTGGTCACGTAATAGGGTTATAACAAAGAAGACGGTTTCTTCCTCAGGTATCTTCCAAACTAGATATTAGACAAAACTTAACAGGTGAGTGTGATACTGATACATAAAGAAATGGGATGGGTGTGAGGTTGGGAGGTGAAAATAAGCGTTTATATTAAACATCCACTAAGAAATTTCAAACAGTGAGAAATTAGTGGAGATTGCAACATCTTTGGGCACAATTTGCAAGCAGAACTAGTCATTCTTTGCAACTATTTCACCCACCTCTAGAAAACACCAAGAGATTGTTCTATGGACAGTGTTGGAAAACATTGAGCTTCATTCCTTACACCTGCTGATGCAAGGTGTAGTGTGAAAATATCAATCTAAGCTCCAGGAGGAACAGGAATTCAGGGCCCTGATACATTTCTGCCTTTTGAGTGAGGAACTAGGGTTCCTAATCTCCATATAGTTGCATCCAAAGGTCAGCTCTTAACATAGATAGGTACTGTGCTACACCATATATCAAAATGTCATCCCCCACTTTACATAAGAGGTCTTGGGATTGCACTAGGATCTAGGTTTTCTTTTGAATAGCATATCACATTTTTGCCAGGTGTTTTTTAGTTTTCCTAACAGAATCTTGTATCCTGTCTCCATAGGTTGAGCTTTAATGAAGAAACGTCAAAGCTGCTAACAACTACACTACCAGAGACTCAAGACCTTTGTGACCAATGATGTGGTCGTCATGGAAACTGATTCTGTTTCTGTCACTCGCTGGATGTCTTTCAGGTAAAAAATAAAAAACAAACACTGCTGCTGTTTTAAGTATTTTTGACAAGAAGAAAATAGAATTAGAAATATAAAAGCAAAACTACCTGAAAGAAAAACAAGAAAACATCTTCTAATTTGGCATTTAACTGAAAACTATTAATGTTATCAACCTATAGATTAAGATTGTAATTGTTTGATACAAAATTGAACAAGAGTTGTCCACTTACCATTAATCATAGGGTTATTCAGATTTACTTTTAATTTGTAAAGAAGAATGGAAGAGTTAGTCACTTATCCCTTCACAAAAGAATATACTAACTTATACAACTTCAGAGAAAAGAATCTGCTTGGGAAATAATTGATGTAGCAAAGTGCTTTAAAAGGGCCTGATAACTGCAGTATTGTTTGGTGAGTCTAGGCCATGAAATTCTCAGACTCTTGGCATATTTTGTATCTGGAAACTAATTATGGAGATGATTTTTCTTTCTAAAACGATGTGTTATATTGATATGCACTAATGATTCTGGTTTTGTTCACAATAATGATCTTTTTGAGCTTTATTTTCCCTTGGCTTTCGCTTAGTATTATCTTTTAAAGTAAACAAATTGTGTTGCTTTATACTTACTAATCGTTTAATCTTTCCATGTGGGGATTTGATATTATGATACCCAGAATTGATCTTTCATCTGCTCCTTGCTCTATCTTCTTTCAACTTCCAGTTTTCAGAAATTGATTTTTTTTCAAAGTATTTTTTTAAAAATTGATCAATCTGCATTTAAAATAAACAAGGATGAGATTGTCTAAATATTATGGGTTGGATCCTTTATCTGAGAAATGCTTCTTTACATAAGCTGTCCTAACTTCAGGATAATGATAATATCCAGCTCTTATGGAAGATTTTTATAACTAAGATCAGGCTCGATGTTCTGAAATTACCTGCACAACAGGTACACAAAAATTTACTAAACTTATGGTCCCATTTGTTTCTTCCAGCCACTTCTAACTCTGCCTTTTTCTGTGCTTCCCCCTTTGCCCTATTCTAGTTCTCTAAGTTACTCTCTTCTCATGCAAATATCCCCCAAAACTGTTATTCCACGATCCTAGCAAGAAGTCCAGTTAGGAATAATAGTAAGTAAAATAGATAGTTTATGTGCCCTTAGACACCATTGTCGTTGGTGAAAAAGAACAGAATACGGTTGCATATGTATGTCTAGTGAGATGAGATAGGAGTGTTACCTGAGGTTCTTTCAATCCAAAATTCTTGGTAACCATACTCTCTGTGCAGTGGTGTTAGGAAATAAATCAATGAAGACTCAGCTGTCTGACGAATGGATGGGCTGGCACCAATAGTACAGCATGAGTGCTCTCACTTAGAACTATATTTTGCTTACTCTCAAGCACTTAAACAAATCTGCAACAGGTTAGAAAAAGACTAACCAATTTATTGATCGGATGAGCTTTCGTGGAAATTTGTGAGTCTTTAAAGGTGCTTCAAAGCGTCTGACGAAGTGGGATTTTCTCCCACAAAAGTTCATGTGATAAATAAATAAATTTGTTAGTCTTTAAAAGTGCCACAGGACTCCTTGTTTATTTTGCTGAACTAGACTAACATGGCTACCTTGCTGGAGGTTAATAACATTTTTCAGGGGCCCTCAAGTGGTGTAGTGGTCATCTTCCAAATGGCCAGTCCTCCACTGAAGTAGGGACCCCAAACTGTATCCAAGAAGAGATCCTGAAGAACCCAAACCTCTCCTTCCTTATTAGCAGACAATGGCATGTCAGTCAGAAAACTTACGAAGCAGGCAGTTTTCAGAGCTACACAAGGGATGTTCTCAGATCACAATTTAGCAGGATATGTTCATGCAAAATCCTCATGCCTGGATTCCCCAATGCACATCTCCCAGAGGGTAAATATAAGTAAGCTTCTTGTTTTGCTCCTGAAACACAGATCCCAACACATCCACTCAGAGATTTCCTTGGGGATGAGAGTTTCAGAATAAGATAAAGGTTGAGCAAAAGGCCCCTCTTCACTTCTGGTTTAGTCATGCTAAGGCTGCACAGTCTTGCAAAAGTGTCTACCAATTCTGGCTGCTGTTAGCGACAAATATGGTAATCAATATTTCACTATCAGTAGTGGTCTCTGGCCCTTTTACTGGTCCATCAGACCAGTCATGAGTTTTCCTCCCAGCATAGTTCAATATATACTAGCTCTTGCTGGAAGGGAGTGAACGTAATACATATTGAATTTCCAGACAAAAGCTGATTTTGAAATCCCCCGCACCCCGAAAAAAGTTTCCAAAAGTGAAATACACATTCTTTTAAAAAATGATCTGACATAAACAGTTACTCCGAGCCCCTTAAAACTTTGAAAGAGTAAAGGATTTCTTCTGACAAGAAAACCACGTGTATAATATTTCAATCAAAATGGATCTTCTTTGAAGAACTTGGCATTGGGGCATGTGGTGTGGTGGTGCTGGTGAATCTTCCTTATAAATTATAGAAAGTGTTTTACAATCTTAATAAAATTCACACAGCCTCTTAAGATTTATGTTCTGTAAAACCATTATGTTTTGCAAGATATGAGCCTTTAAGTATGTGGTGATGTTGACACGTCCATGTAGCCAATCAGTCATGTATAATGTATGTTATAATGGTATGAGTCTTAGCCGTAATTGGAATTATCAACAATCCCCAGTTGCATGTATTGAGGAGATATAAATGAGCCATATAACATATGGATCAGCCTTATTTACCTTGAAATAGTGGCTGGGCATTTCTATCATGAAAAGAAGATGAAGTTCCTGCAGGTGCAGGAGTTATTACTGGGTTGCGGTTTCATCTGCTACTGCTGGTGATTTTTTTCAAGCTAAATTGAAGGAAAGGATAGATTAGGGGACTAGTTTCACTTGTGGACTGCAGTACACATGGAATAAGAATATGGGGAAATTACAAAACCCTCTTTTTGTGGGTACTTGAAATATAGAGAGATTTTGAACTGTAAGATAATAGACTAGCAAGGAATGGACTAGCCTGTTCCTGGCTTGCGTGGTGGGGAAGGGGAGGACTTTGATAACTGATAGACTAACTTAGAGCTCAGTCTCCCTGCTCCTTCCCTGCAAGACATCTCTGTTGCAGTACTTATACAAAATAATTCTAAATCAAAGCTTCAAACAGAAACTTAAGAGTTAGAATTCATATGCAAATTTAATACCATTATCTTGGGTTTGAATAGAGATATGGGCTGGCTATCTCATTACAAAAGGTGATTTTCACCTCTCTCGAGCTCCCAACCTTCTTGTCTGCTGTTCCACAAAGTTTTAATCTAAACAACTTCTTTGATTTGCTGAAGTAGTCCAACATGTACCTTTTCTATAACTCTTACAACTTCTGTCAATATGCTTCAAAGTGTAAAGAAATGCTAATGATTGGGTAACACAATGAATATATCCTTCAATACTTTTTTGGTCCTTTGTCTAAATTCCTAGTTAGGGCATAGAATCATAGAATTGCAGGACTGGAATGGACCTCAAGAGGTCTTTTAGTCCAGTCCTCTATACTCAAGGTAGGGCTCAGTATTAGCTAGAGCATCCTTGACAGGTGTTTGTCTAACCTGCTCTTAAAAATCTCCAAAGACAGAGATTTCACAATTGTCTTAGGCATTTTTTCTATTGCTTAATTACACTGACAGTTATAAAGTTTTTCCTAGTGTCCAATCTAAACTTACCTTGCTGCAGTTTAAGCCCATTGCTTCTTGTCCTATCCTCAGAGGTTAACAAGAACATTTTTTCTCCGTTTTTATAACAAACTTTTATGAACCTGAAAACTGTCATAATGCCCCCTCTGTCTTCTATTCTTAAGACTAAACAAACCTTGTTTTGTCAATCTTCCCTCGTAGAACATGTTTTTTAGACTATTAATAATTTTTGTTGCCCTCCTCTGAACTTCCTCCAGTTTGTTTACAGCTTACCTGAAATGTGACTGCCAAAATTGGACACAACACTCCAGTTGAGGCCTAATGAGCATAGAGAAGAGTGGAAGAATTATTTCTTGTGTCTTGCTTACAACACTCCTATAAACATATCCCAGAATGTTTGCTTCTCTCTCTCTCTCTGTGTGTGTGTGTGTGTGTGTGTGTGTGTGTGTGTGTGTGTGAGAGAGAGAGAGAGAGAGAGAGAGAGAGAGAGAGAGAGAGAGAGAGAGAGAGAGAGAGAAGGTGGTTTTCTTGACTTTTAGTCATTTTTGTTGCTCTTCTCTGGACTTTCTCCAATTTCTACACTTCTTTCCTGAAATATGGCTCCCAGAACTGGACACAATACTCCATTTGAGGCCTAATCTGTGTGGAATAGAGCAAAAGAACTACTGCTTGTGTCTTACTTACCCCACACTTGCTAATATATCCCGAAATAATCACTTTTATATTTAGCTTGTGGTCAACTATGAATCCCAGATCCCTTTGTGCAGCACTCTTTTCTAGGCAGTCATTCCCCATGTTGTATGTGTATAAATGTTTGCTCCTTCCTAAGTGGAGCACTTTGTTTTATCTTTATTGAATTTCATCCTATTTACTTCAGACCATTTCTCTAGTTTGTCCAGATCATGATATTGCCTGCTACATGTTAATTAATCTAGGAAGAGACCTAATGTGAAGCATTTAATAAATCATGGTACCACATGCTGGAGTGAGACTTGGGAGGCTAAAGAAATGAAGGATCTACCCTGGAGAACATTGGGCAATGCCAGTTGAGTAAAATGAGAAAACAACTGTATCCAAATCTCAGTTCTTTATGCCTATCACAGGTTTTAACTCACCACAGTAGCTTTTCCATGTGAATGGTCCATGTCTTGTCAGTTGTGCTGAATCCTTCAGTAGCATGCTACAATCACAAACTATTAGGCTTTTCTGAACACTTTTTCAGCCACCATACAATTTAAAGGCACTTTCTTGAGTGCCCGCAACATAATAGGCACACGATGTAGAACTAAGTTTCAATGTTCTGTCTAAAATTTTAGGATACAGCTGCTAATGGGCTGAGCCAGTGTTCCCTTGTCTTAAAATAGTCCCATTCATCATCTAGCTAGTTGGAGGTATCTGGTATAGCTAACTGGGAGCATTACTATCAGTGTCCAAATATATTCCAAGCCTGCTAAATATATTTCAGCAACCATTGCCAGCAGTAAAGTTCATAAACTGAAGGTTCATAAACTCATTAGCCAAACCATGTAAAATATGAATATCTCCTGATAGAAGATAAAAATAGACAAGATCTATCGCCCAGTTGGGCAAGTCCATTCTGTACAACAGCTGACAGATTGTTTGTTCGTCTGCTGAGCAGGTGATGTACTGTTAAAAAGAGAATGTCTGTTATTGATAAGCTTATCCAATTACTATCTTTCTTCCTTGTTGACGTTACAGCAAATAGTAGGGCACTTTGTCTGCTTTGGCAACTGGTATAGATCAGGTAGAAAACATAACCAGAAAGAAATGTGCATAACGTTGCCTGGCACCAGTTTTTGAACTTGTCAGTACTGCTTCTAATGCAGGGAAACCAAAACATGCTTTAACCCAGGGGTCGGCAACCTTTGTCAGCCCCTCCACCACAAGCTTCAGCAGGTGCCAGGGACAGGGCCAACAGGGAAAGGAGCCGCCATGTGCATGCAGGTCTTATGGCCCAAGCAGTGCTGGGGGGGGGGCAGGATGGGGGAGCAGCCATGGTGTGCTTGCAGCCATGCTTAGTACCTCCACAGGGCCAGGAGCCCTGAGTGCCATCCAGGATGGGCGCGCATACCATCTTTGCACATGTGCCTAGGGCTGCTGATCCCTGTTTTAACCCCTCTTGAAGCTGTCTTGAAGCATAGTAGCTGCAGACATCTGTCTATACTAATGCAGGAGAGAGGAGTCTATCACAGTGTCTGAGCCCAATGCAGACTGAGTCACTCACATGCTTATTTTGCTGGGTTCAATATTCAGTTGGTCAGCAAAATAAAACTGTGTTCTTCTCTACTGAATTTTATGCATTGTATTTTTGCACATTGTATTATTTCTGTCTGAAAGGAAGGCGAAAAAGGCAGAAGTTGTCTACAGTTGTCAGAGTTTTAAAATTAGCCCATCAATAAGAGGATGATAGAGTTCAAAATCCTAGGGAATATGGGTGGAAAGTGTACACTCAATATATTTAAAATTATAGCAGGTGAATTGGAAAATTATTCTAAAAAATTGGTCTACTGGGCCAGATTGTTTTTCCTTATGGATAATTTGTATTAGTTCACTGTAATATGTACTTTACTTTTTATACACTGATGTACAGAGCTTAATCCTACAAGGTGCTGGGCCGTCCAGCATGGGGTCAGCAAGCATGTGAGCAGGAGCTTGCCTTAAAGCATGAGTAGCTCCATTAAAATAAATCACATGCTTCCAAAGCACTCAGCATCTTGCAGGACTGAGCTCATAGCAAAAGGTGTACAGTGCCCAGTCAGAGATTCAATACATTTCATTCCACTTCTTGTTAGAGTCTGGGGGTCTATTTTACTAAAAAAATGTAATTGTTATTATAAATTGTCATAAAATTGGTCTTTATTAATTACAGCACATCCATTTACTATTAATTTTAAACAAAAATCCTGTATATTAAAAATCTATGGGCCTTTGTTTTCTAATTTTAGTACCGGAGAAAAAATTACCAAATGTATAAATAAAAGGGGAGCAGCTATGATGACAGGCACCAGATTGGGACTGGGATGACAAAATGCAAACCATTTTTCCCCAATTAATTTTGTAATGTCCACTGGACA
The DNA here is from genome assembly GCA_007922175.1 of Pelusios castaneus. Classification (NCBI taxonomy): domain Eukaryota; kingdom Metazoa; phylum Chordata; order Testudines; family Pelomedusidae; genus Pelusios; species Pelusios castaneus. The sequence goes on from ML685867.1 coordinate 3,275,405, forward strand.
ATGGAGGCCGCCCCCCCCCCCCCCCTGGGCTGCTATTGTCAATTCTGCCACTTTTGACAAAATCTGAATATCCAGCTGCATCCTCATTGTCCACTCATCATTTGCAAGACCTATCTTCACTGTAACAAATAAAGTATGGGGCGGGTAATGTAGTACAATGGTTTTACATTATTTTCCATTGCTTTTAAAGTGATACAATCTACAGAATCATAGAAGATTAGGATTGGAAGGGCCCTCTGGAGGTCATTTAATCCAATCTCCTGTTCAAAGTATGACCAATAACAACTAAATCATTCCTGCCAGGATGTTGCCAAGCTACTCCTTAAAACTCTTTAAGGATGGAGATTCCAACACCTCCCTAGGTTACTAATTCCAGTGCTGCACGACCTTCCTAATGAAAGTTTTTCCCAATATCCAACGTACACCTTCCCCACTGCAGCTTGAGACCATTGCTGCTTGTTCTGTCAACCACTACCACGGAGAACAGCTTAGCTGCATGTTCTATGGAACCCTGCAGGTAGTTGAAGGCCACTATCAAACTCCCCAACTCTTTTCTTCTGCACACTAAACAAGTCCAGTTCCATCAGCCTCTCCTTATAAGTCATGTGCTCCTAGCATCATAATAATTTTTGTTGCCCTTTCTTGACTTTTTCCAATTTGTCCCGTAGCAGTAGCCTAAAACTGGACACAATACTCCAAATGTGGCCTTACCAGACCTAAATAGAGGGGAATAATCAGTTCCCTCAATCTGCTGGCAATGGTCCTACTAATGTAGCTCAATGTGCCATTAGCTTTCTTGGAAATAAGGGTACACAGTTGACTGACATCCAGCTTCTTGACCACTGTAACTTCCAGGTCCTTTTCTGTAGAACTGCTGCCTAGACAGTTAGCCCCCAGTCTGTAGAAGTGCATGGGATTCTTCCATCCTAATTGCAAAACTCTGCACTTCTCCTTGTTGAACCTCATCAGATTTCTTTGGGATCAGTCCTCCAATTTTTCTAGGTCACTCTGTAACCTATGCCTACCCTCTCATGTATCTACTTCAACCCCACTAGTTTTATGCATTAACTTGCTGAGGGTGCAATTCACCCGATCATCCAGATCATTAATGAAGTTGTTGAACAAAACCAGCCCCAGGACTGACTCATAGACTTTAAGGTCAGAAGGGATCAGTATGATCATCTAGTTTGACCTCCTGCAAAATGCAGGCCTCAAGACCTCACCCACCCACTCCAGCAATAGGGCACCAACCTATGACTGAGTTATTTACCTCTTTAAATCATGATTTAAGGACTTTAAGATACAAAGAATTCATCAGTAGGTGAACCATGCCCTGTGCTACAGAGGAAGGCGAAAACCCCCCAGAGCCAAGGTCAATCAGCCCTGGGGGAAAATTCCTTCCTGACCCCAAATATGGGGCATTCTGCTTTATACTGACTGCGAACTAGACATCAAACCATTGGTCACTACTCCTTTAGCCCAGTGATCTAGCCAACTTTCTATCCACCTTATAATCCATCCATCCAACCCATTTTTCTTTAATTTGCTGGCAAGTGTGAGACTGTATCAAAAGTTTTGCTAAAGTCAAGGTATATCGTGTTCACCACTTTCCCCACATTCACATAGCTAATCATCTCATCATAGAAGATAACCAGGTTGGTCATGGATGACTTTCCCTTGGTTACCCCATGCTGACTGTTTCTGATCACTTTCTTCTTCTCCAAGTGCTTCAGAATGGATTCCTTGGTTTCAATCTGCTGTATAATTTTTCCAGAATCATTTAGTGAATACTGTATTTTTTTGTAGTAATAGTCAGCATAAACCTAATGCCAATGTATATAGCAAAATAAATAAATAAATCTAGAAGATATACATAAACAATGAACTTACTTGTATTAAGGTCTACTCAACCTTTAACTGTTTTTCACAATGGTGTAAGTTCAGTGACTTCAAGGTAGGCTATTGTAGGGTCTGGCCCCACTACATCCCTATTTATTGATACAGTAGAACTGTAGATACTGCACTGTCAGAGGTCCAGACTTAACCTGGAGTGAAATATTTTTAGGGCTTGAGATTCAAATATCCTCCTATCTTCTGTTATTACAAATAAACTGCTCTTAAGTAAAGGACCAATCTTTTTCTTTAATGCACAGCAGCTCCCAATGCCATCAATGTGAGTTACACATGCACCAGGTTTGGAGACTGTGTATGCACTAGCATTTCTATTTTAGTGTGTAATCAGGGACAATTTACTATGCCTTCACCTTGCTTAAAATTTCCTAATCTTAGAGATTTCAGACTGTTTATTTTTCTAGTCTTAAATTTTTAGTTAATTAAAACAATGAATTTCTAAGTAAACATTTAAAATATATATTTAGCCACTCCTCTGGCAGTTAAACTATTATGGCTCACAAGCAAATCCTCTGCATATCTTTATACTTAATTAAAGATTTTTTGGGGGGTGATAAACCTGTTCCTGCAAGAGCTGTAATGTATTTTGATAGTGCAACTTCTTTAGGTACAGAATTATTTTAAGTGTCATGCATTAACTGAAATGGTTTGTCTTCCTCTTTTAAATATCGTATCAGAATAGTAATATTTGAAAATCTAGCAACTTAGAAACTGGAGGATATTTTCTCTTCAGATTAAAATATGGCTATCTTTTTGTTCTAACCTATAGTACTTGATTATCCCTGTAAATGTTATAGTAAAAGAAATACCTGCTGGGGAACTGGATGGTTTGGTGCATTGTTTGAGAAACGGAACCTCCTGGCTATCTATAACTGCTTTCTGTAAGCACCTGAAGCCTGTTTCTTGCTCTCAGTCCAGTCTTGGTGGCAAGTGCCACAATCTGGTGTCCCAGGTCTTGAATGCAGACCAGGGGACATCAGTCAGTTGTAACATCCTGGCCTTTACCCAATGACTACTGAACTGGCTGATGCGGACTAAGAAATAACTAGGGCTGCGTCTACACTTGTAAATTAAGTCAACTTAAGCTTGCTTAAGTTGACTTAATTTACCCTGTGTCTACACTACAGTTTCCTTAAGTTGACTTAAGTAGCTTGCTTAAGTCAATTTAAGGAAAATAAAGTCGACAATGAAAATTAAGTTGACTTTATAAAACCTCCTTTAAATTGGACTTAAGGCTTAAGTCGATTCCCTAGAGTCAACTTAAGCCAGTGTAGACGTGGGGTAGCCCTGAGTCGACTTAGGGCTACCCCAGGACTACACCAATGCCCTCCCTGCCAGGGGGTGGCACAGGGGGAGCCTGGCATGCCCCCCCACAGGGCAGGGCAGAGCCCTGCCCCTATGCCCTGCCGGGGTCCCTGTCCCCCTTTGCCCCATTGTACCTATGTACAATGGGGCAAAGGCTGAGCCGCCTGGCACTGGGCAAGGGGTGCCCCCCGCTGCCCCCGTGGACCTACCCTAGGTCCCCCTAGCCCCTAGAAGTCAACCTAGGCATCCAGTGTGGATGCTCTAGTTCGACTTTGTAAGTTCCCCCCAAAGTCAACTTTAATTTTAAGTATAGACTCACGAAGTCGACTTAACTAAGCTGACTTAAAGTCGACTTAGTTAAAGTCGACTTAAAATTACAAGTGTAGACATAGCCTAGGACTGTAGCACCAACCAAGGCACAAACTATGGGAGCTCTGACAGGTAGATTGCCCAGCTACACTGATTGGTCCAACTACTCTATTTAAACCAGTAAATGGTCTGAGCAACAACATGGCTTCCTTTTGTGTCTGAATTGGATCCTGCTTGTGCCTGCCTTCTGCAGCTAACCCTGTTCCTGCTTTCTACTCTGCTCCTGGCTCCTGCCTTACTCCCGCCCTCGTTTCTGTTCCCATAGTGCTACTGCTCCATGCTTGATCCTCAGCTCTCCTTTTGCTCTTTCACCTCATCTCCAATCCTCAGTTACCATTCGTGGCTGCAACCCTGACCTCTTACCCTTATTCCAGTTTGACCCTTGGCTCTGGTATTTGGAGTCTGACCTTGGCTCTGACCCTCAGCTGACTCCTGGTTCTGACTGTGGCTTCATCCCTGGTTTTGGTAACTGTCAATTGACGAAGGTGCTGACCTTTGGCTTTGCTCCCCAAACTGAACTCCTGCTCTTCCCACTTCACCTGCCTTGTACTCTGATCACTGCTAGGCAAGACTGCCTGCATTCTGATCCAAAACACACCTAATCAGAACAATCTCCATAACTGGCACTAATTGGAAAGCCTGTTCGCAAACTCAGCATAGAGATCAATCACCGAATGAGACTGGCCTGCTCCTTTACCTTTAAACACAAGGTGACTACAGATCAGGGTTGTGGTATAATGATTCATAGATTTTAAGGTCAGAAGGGACCAATATAATCATCTAGTCTGATCTCCTGCACAATGCAGGCCCCACCCACTCCTGCAATAGACACCTAATCTACGACTGAGTCACTGAAGTCCCCATATCATGGTTTAAAGACTTCACGGTACAGAGAAATCACCCATGCTCAGATGGAGCCCTTCAATGAGCAGACCAACCAGTTGATTTCTTTTCATGGATTACATTCCATTACAGTGAATTACATATTTATCCCAAATCAATTTTAAAGGATTAAAGGAATCTACAGACAGACCCTAGGAGCAATTAGTGTGGAATGAATTCCTGATAAACTTCTCTTCACGATAGTGGGAAAAGCTAGCATTCATCCAGGAAAATGTGAAACTGAACATCACAGTGGGAGGTAGCATTTCAGTGCTACACAGCACACTGAACTCCCACTCCAGGCAGCTCTCAGGAACGATTGGTTTACTTCATATAACCCATACCTTAAAGTGTGATAGCAGGCTGTTCGGAGTACTAGGTTAGTCTCTTCCTCAGGTACTGTGTATCTCAGTTTTCTAACTACTCTAGTGGAGGAAAAAAGATGACGCTCTGACAGAAGACCTCCTCTTCAAAAGATATAAATATACTGTAGTGTTGTCTCTCTCAATCTTGGGAAATAAGTGGTTATCACAACAAGTCACCGTAATGTGATTAGTGTCTTACAGAGCGATTTGTTGTCCCAGTGGTTGCTGTGGAGAAGTAATTAATTATGAGAAGTGATTATGGCACTTTCCCCCAGAGTGTAATTGTAGATAGATCCATTCCTTTTCATCCACTATGGAGCAATAAAAGAAGTGATATCTGGAACTAGAGAGATGACTTAACCTCTTTTCTCTTCCTACTCATGTCCTGCATGTGCAGGGAATAAATGGTGCAGAATGTAGAATGTGACAGATCCCAGTGGCAGCGGAGTACTTAATACACACATGGTATACATGTCAACACAAATTAACCAAAGAAAGGTGCTTTTTTAAAAAAAAAAAATATATTGTATTGAAAGGTGTTTCTTAAATGTTAGTATAGTCTTTTCTATAAGGCACCAGGTGCAGAAAAGGACAGATCAGCTCCTTTGATGGTGGCGGCGATGATGCAACCCATGGTAGAAGAATATGGGTCTGCTCCCCTCTGTCCATGTGACCTCTCAGTTAATTGTTTAGCTTAGATAGAGGCTCACACTTTTAACCTTGAAGGTACTTAGTTCAAATGTCACTGATCATCAGTTCAGTTTGTTTGGATTGCAATGGGCTAGGAGGCGTAGAAGGGTAGTATCTTCCTTCCCCCAGTATTTTTCCCAGGAGAAGCTGGAACAAATGCTGCAGTCTGGTAGCCTATTTCATATATGTGAATAGAATAGTTTGATAATATTTATTTCCTACGAGGTATTTCCACTCAGCGGTGAGAAAAGAAAAAAATGCTATTAGCAGTAATGAAAAAAGTCACCTGGAACCTTCAAGTTTCTAGCATAATTCCTTCAACATTTCACCTTAGGAGGTCATCTTCTAGGCATTTACTAGGCTCATTGAGTTCTTCTTCATCATGGAACAATGTGGTTTCATATTTATCCAACAAGTCATAGCCACAAAGCATACAGACCCTGTAAATGTCAATAGGGGTTGAATCCAAGGCTTTCAGCACTAAAAACGCAGGCCTCTAGCACTTGAGCTAAGTAAGAGATAAGTAACTATTAGGCTGTTTTACTTCCTGGGACCAGCCAATAAAGAGAGACGTGATCAGATTACATTTGCATGACTCTCCATGTCACACAATAAAACAAAACATTCTTCATGTTGAATATATCCTGGATAATGTGAAGAGATCAGATCTGTAGTATTTTGAATGCCCAGTATGCATCTTATCTGCAGCTAATCAACAAATACCCTGTGCCCAAATACAGCTCAAAATATTTTTAAAAATGTGTGTCAGCTTTATGTTGGTCTCTTATAACTGTTGCTAGCAGTTTAGTGAAAGCAGTTTCCTATCTATAATGTAACTAAACTGGATTCTAAATTGAATCAAAATAGTGTGAAAAGTAAATATCTGCTCAGTCTGAATATGAAATGCACTTCTATTCTTCAGTGCTAAAACTGTGGGAGGTAGAGCTTATTTAACTCTGTACAATACCATGAGTCATAACTGTTTTGCTCTGTGGAGTGTTTTTCCCAGTAAGTGCAGTAATGTGAAAACGCCTGACAGTGCTGGGGAATATTTCTCCTTAGATTTTAGCTCTTCTTTTTGGTGTGGCTGATGCTGCTTCAGAGAGATCCCCCGTTCAGAAAGACATCTTAGCCTATTTCATAAGTATGCAGTGACTATCATATTATCTCAACATATTTAGAGGAGTGCAAAATTCAATACACTGAAGGATTAAACATTTCATGTACATCTGACTATCCACTGTGGGATCATGTACTGGTAGTCCTGTGGCCTACTGTGTCAGTGTGAGCTCTTTACATGGTGTGCAACTGTGAAAAGGTGTGCGTTAGTTGCAGCACTATAGGTAGGATCAATTTAGCACAGTACAAATCTGTAGGTGGTTTCCTGTGGCTCACCACACAGCTGCTAATGGTATCATTTTAGCTCAGGACCACACTGTAAGTGGTAGCATTTAAACTGTGAAACATAATGCTTTATTCATGTTCCCAAGACACTTTGATGCAGATATTACAGCTAAACATGTGATTTACATGAGTTTAGATGTAAGATAGGTATGCAATCACATCACCTGCACCACTCGGGGGATCCTACAAGCTTAATTAGAAATGATTAAAACATTTTAGGAAAGAATAATGGTCACAGGTTAGGAAGACTTCGGAAGATTAAAGGTACAGGACTGCAGCACATAGAAGCCCTGCTAAAGCATTAAGTTTAGCACTAGGAATTCCAATGAAGGATGGATGAAGAGGATAAAAACTAATCTGGTCTCAGGGAAGGTTTTGGGGAAAATAAAGCACACACCCACAAGCAAGAAAAAGAATGGAAATGTGACAAAGCAGCGGAAATGAGACGTAACTACCTTTTGGCTGATAGCTAATTTGTTCCAAGTCTTTATCGTGTGAGGAATACGACGTTATTTGTAAATCTAGTGACATATCTGGGAGATGGAAACATCACCTCTGTGGTCCCTTTGATGGGCTTAAAAGATACAGTTGTTCATAAATGCAGCATGCTGTCACAGCTTTTGTCATTTTTTTCTTGGTTACATTAGTTGACCACATCTCCAGGGACAAATGCACATTTTTAAAGTGAATCCTGAATAAAAGAGATTGTTTTAAAAAGTGTGTTTTCTGCTGGAATTACAACCTCTGCTTCCCATTTATGTGTACACATATATGGATATAATATATGGCAGATGACATTTTAAGGTATCATGGGTAAAATTTTCAAAAGTATGAGGCTCCTTGATCACTTTTGAAAATGGGATTTAAATTGAAATCAATGAGAGTTAGGCATCAAGGTGCTTTGGAAAAATCTCACTAGGGACTTATCTGCATATTTGGATGACTAAATAACACTGAAAAGCTGTCCAGTGGGGGAATGAAGTCTCATTAAAAGTGAAATCCCATTTATGTTCGAAGAGATGTAACCTACTAAGTCACTTAGATAATTTTGATAATTTTACCATTTATGTTCCATTTTTAACTTATTTTTTCATATTTTGTAATTTATTTCCTTATTTAAAAAAAAATAACTAAGGAAATGCACCCACACACAAAAATCAGAGAGTTGCATAGAAGTTATTCTTGTAGGTAATACCTTGGTAAAAATAAAATGCCTCCTACATAAACAGTATTATTCCATATTACTGTGCTATGAAAAGATTAGGTAATGGAAAAATGCTTTTAGATGAATGGGGGGTGTGGGGGGGAGGTAAATCAAATGCATCCCTGCAAAAAACAAAACTATGCAGTATTTAATCAGCCCAGGATGTAGTTATAAAAAAGCAGATGGAACAAAAGCGATTCAATAAGGTATTTTTGGATCCATCTTGTTGTGAAGCCAAAAAGACTGTATCCTTAAATAAGTGCTCTGCAGGATCAGTCCCAGAGGAAGTTTAGTTGGACAGTGATTTTTGTCAGCTGAGTCTCATGGATAAAATATTTCGATTTTGTGTGTTGCCTAAACCATCATTTTCTTGTTTTCAGTATTCTTTTGTGTGCTATTCACAAGCACATTTAAGCATTGTGCAAGGGTTATTGTTTTGAAACCATCCCATTTACCAGCATATGACATTATCCAATAGAAAAGTGTTGTGCTGAAAAATGTAATGAGAAGCCACACTCCAGACTGTTTCTCCTGCATTATATTGAATGAAGTTGGTCTATCTGTCTATCTCTCTGTCTAGCTGCCTAGCTATATTTTCTGGGCAGGATGTAAGTATACAAAGTTTATGGTGAAAGTTGCCCCACATGTGTAATAAGTGACATCACATACAGTGGCAGGGGGAAGGGAGGGCTTTACTGATTGGTTTAGTTTGTCCAACAATTAACTAATATGAAATGGAGGGTTTGAATACTGTATATATTTTACTGTCAGTCTTGAAATGTAGCACCTGCCTCTTTAGTTGGCTCCCCGGTGCTTTTGTAGGAAACCTTGTTTTTCTTCTTTGTATTTCACAGGTTTCTTTACTGCTAGCTTTTGGAAAAGGCAATTTGGATCCAGAGAAGAGAGGTTGTGTTTTCTTTAGTTGTCAGCTCCTTCTTTCACACCTTACAGCAGCCTTTCGGCTATGATAGCTCATCACTAGACTCACCCGAATTCTTCTGCACAAATTTTCATGTTCTCTCTTTCATCCTCCTTGCAGGCTACTCTAACATCTAGTCCATTTCCCACAAGCTCAGTGCTGGGTTTCAAGGAACTTCATTGGGCGCTGGTTCAGATCTTAATGCAGCTAGTAGAAGTGCAGAGAGCAGTGTAAATGAAAGCTCTAAACCAGGCGTTGCACGCCTCTCCTAACCTGCACTATGTATACCAAAATATCTGAACTAATACCTTCATCATCTGTTTAGGCTGGAACCTGTCTTTTCCCCAAATTGTTTTTAGATTTATGGGGTCGTTTTGTGTTGATCACTGCTACAGACTCTCAGGCAGAGGTGGCAGTCAATAGTACATTACATCACACATCTCTAGCTATAATCATTACATTTGGGTCACACATTCTAGCTCTGTTCAAATAACTAATATTCTTCTTTAGAACAAAATTTGCAGTATTTTATTTTTTACTTGCATAACAGCAAAGAACATCTATTTTGAAATTGAACATGGGGGTCTTGATTATGAATTATAAATGGGGAAACTCAGTAGAGATTTCACTGGATAACAATTGGCTTGTTATGGGAAGAGAAGTGTATTTTTTTAAAAAAGTCTCGTTCTGCACACCACAGAAATGGAATTTTGTCATTTATTGTAGGTTTCCTCTCAAAAAGCTGCTCAGGTATTTTCTGTAGAAGTTTTAAAATTCCTCTAATAACCAGGAATTTTCAGAAAAGGCAAAAGAATGTATCAGCAGTTATTAGATAAATGAAGGACAACAGAGTCTTGTGGCACTTTTAAAGACTAACAGATTTATTAATCGCATGAGCTTTCGAACAGCACATAGAGGAGGGGGTGTTTTGAATCCTAACACCTATTTTGATTTGCTGTTACAGCCTGACCTGATGCTATGTCATACACTCCCCTGCATTTAATTTCCTCCCACTCTGTAACTTTCCTATCTTCAAAGCGTCTGACGAAGTGGGATTTTCTCCCACGAAAGCTCATGCGATAAATAAATCTGTTAGTCTTTAAAAGTGCCACAGGACTCTGTTGTCCCTCTGGAACTAAAGAGAGATTCTGACTTCAGAGTCCAGTGGTTAGCTTGCCTGGGATGTGGGAACTTAAGGCTGAGGACTGCTCTGCCTGTCTGAGAACAGGAATTCAAATCTTAGTTTCCCACATCCCAAGTGAGTGTCCTAGATACTGACTATTCCTGTGTGTGTTGGCTTTTTGTACAAAGAAAGGAATTCTTTCACAAAACTTCTTGTGAAACAGAATTATATGCTGACCTGTCCTAGTCATAATTAGTCTTCCAGGTGGGTCAAAAGCATAAAATGTTCTGAATATAATATAGAGAAAACTGTAAATATTGCACTTTGCTGCCTTATGTGCCTGTTAAAATATGATTATTATACCTACTCCTCTCGATCACAAAATGAATAGCAATTTCTCTCATACACATGTATGTGTATGTACATTGCATTCTCAACACAACAATTAGGAGCCACAGTGCTATATTTCATTTAGAAGCATAGCCAATCATGGGTACAGTATATTCCAAAAAATCACTCAATCCCACTAGTATTTAGAGTCATCAAATAGTGATATTATTAATCTATGTAAAATACATAAAGCTGTAAGTAATTTATCAGGGTGTCTCAAAGGAGATAAGTCTTACTAAAGACACAGTCTTAATCACAATGCTCATGGTATTTGACTGATGCTTAAGAAATGAGAAATTGTAATATAAAAAAGCCAGTTCTAGTCTTCCCAGCATGCTGTTAATGTGGTATCAAAAACAGAGAAAGAAATAATTAATGTATCTGCAGTAGAATTCATCAAAGTTGTTTTTGTTAAGTATTTAGTAACACATCCTCATAAAGCATTTTGTGTATATCTAGGCAATCGTAACTATCAACCCAATTTCCTCTGGAACCTAGAAGCTGTTCATTGTTCCTTAGGTATATTCCACCTTTCACAGATCTAACTGAGTGCCTCCTCTTGACCCCTCACTAAATTGCTATGAGGGGACCCACTTCACAGGTTAATGAGTGTTTTAACCTCCAGAGTTTGAAACCAGTTCAGATATTCCCCCTGGTTGGGGGGTCTCTAGACATACATTTAGGTTTCAAACTCTTCCTCTAGCACCACTCCTGAGAGCTAATATCTTGTGATTCAGCGATCTGACACTTAGTAGTAGTACTGACCACCTCAGACTTCATAGAGCAGAAGCACACTCTCACAGAATTCCAATTGTGTAGATGTTCTGGAGCTACAGGTTAACTCTTCAAAGTCATGTGGTAGATGAAACACAACACAAAAGCTATGTCTACACTTAAAAAGTTAAGTCGACTTAACTTTTCAAGTGTAGACAGAGCCTTGGCTCTCCGCTGTGAAGGGAGCCACAGCTCCTTTCTCCACGGGACCCATGGGTCCCAGCAAGAAGGGAGCTACACCCCTTTCTTGTTGGGACCCACGTTGCCCTGGGGAGAGGAGAGCGGGGCTCCCTTCTTGCTGGGACCCACGTGGGTCCCGGAGAAGGGAGCACAGGCTCCCTTCTTGCCAGGACTCATGCGGGTCCAGGCAAGAAGGGAACTACCGGGGCTCCCCCTTGGAGGTTCCCCTGTTCATGGAGCGCCGGAGAAGACAGTGCTGGAGAAGACAGACGTCAATGCTCTGTGGACAGGGGATTCACAGAGGTTCCCCTGTCTGCAGAGTGCCAGCAGCTGTCTTCTCCAGCCCTCCGTGGACAGAGGATCCCCGGACGTTCCCTGATCTGCGGAGTGCTGTGGAAGACAGCCGCCAGCGCTCCGCGAACAGGGGATCGCCGGAGAGATCACCAGGGAAGACAGCCGCCGGCAGCTCCCGGGACAGGGGGGCCCCGGAGAAGGGACCCACCAGCTGAGGCTCCCTTGTCCCCAAGCCACGGCCCCCTTCTCCTAGCCCTAGATCGACTAGGGCATCCACACCAGTGTTAGATCGACTTAATAAGGTCAGCTTAGACCTTAAGTTGACCTAACAAGTGGTAGTTATCAAGTCAACTTAAGGATGCCCTTAAGTTAACTTAATGAAAGTCCCATGTGGACATGGAGTAATTTTGGTCGACTTAAGCATTCTTAAGTCAACTTAAATTGCTAGTGTAGACATAATAAAAGAGACTTAGCATAGTATTCTAACACCACTGATTTTTTTTAATTGCCAAAGAAATACATCTACATTTCTCTACCTCCATTTCTTCAGCAGTTTAGAATGTTCTTTGGCATGGTTTAGAGTTCTCTGATCTGTTCAAAGTTCGTTTGATGCATCACATGGCTTCTCTGTTCAGTCTTAGAGTCTCTCTCTCCTCCACACTTCTGTTGGTCAGGTTTAAAAGTATGCCAGTCTTTTTCCCTTTCCTGCTCAGAACTTTCTATGCTAATCTGTGAGCCTGTTGTTCCCCTCTCCCCCAGGTTAGTATCAACACTTCGGTTTCTTCATTTTGGTCATTTGACACTCCCCCCCAAACCAGGGCCATCCTTGGGGAGGGCAGACGGGACGATTGCCCCGGGCCCTGCACCGTCCTTCTCCCAGTGGTGCAGTGTGGGGTCCATGCTGCGGTCTCCCCCCCACGGCTGTGCTCCCCCCTGCTCCCACGGCCTTTGTCAGCAGGGTGAGCCAGGAGCACTTCCCCTGGCTGGTCCCCAGGCTGGCCCTGCTCCCCACCCCCAGGGCGGAGCAGGCAGGCCCAGGGGCAGGGCCGGTACTTGGGCCTCGGTCTCTGGGCTGGCCGCGGCCACCTGGGGTCCTGGTTGCAGCTGGGATGGCAGTAGCCTGGTCTGTGGATGGTTTCCCACCAGCTGGGGCCGCGGCCTCGACTCCCCGCCTCTCCGGGCTGTGGCCTCTCCTCCCCTGGCCGTGGCTCTCCTCTGCCTGGGGCTGGTGCTGGGTCCATGCCTCAACCTTGACTCCCTGGGGCCGGGGCTGCGGCGGTGGTTCCATGGCTTCCAGGGCTAGCTCCCTGGGGGGGGGGAGGAGGAGGATGAAGCAGGCCCCCTCCTCCCCCGCACTCCCCACCAGCATGGGGGAGTGGTGGCCCTGCCTAGGCCAATTGGCCCTGGGCCCTGCTCCCCCCTAGGGATGGCTCTACCCCAAACCTAGCACCCTGTTGAGAAGTTGGGGGAAATTGGCACTCCCAGTTTCAGATGCCTTCTTTAATATATACATTATGTAGTTAGATCATAGGTGTTAAAATTGACTATCCCTATTCTGGTGAGTAACTGTTACCAGACCTGTCAGGTCCATGGTAGATTTCACATCCCACCACCACCCAAACACACAGAAAAATCCATTATACAACAATTCTCATAGTAATAACTTGAAACTTTCAACCAGAATTCACAAGTTGTACTGACAGATTCCCCAAATTGCCACCTCACCTCACCTTAAGCTAATAGTCAGGCGCATAGAAATAATCAAAGAATGAATTGGGTATGTTCATTGCATACCCTGACAGCCTATATTAAGTGGATTTTTTCTTGGCTTGACTGACAGTCAAGGAGAGAATTTTAAAGGAGCTGTATGAACCCGAAGGCTGTTTCGCTGGCTGACAGTTCACTTAGTGTGTTCAGACACACAGCAGAGAAGAGCCCATTCATCCAAAGTTTTACCCTTATTCCCCCTCCCTGACCACATAGTGATTGTCTTGAAAGATGGGTGGAGAGGTAAAAAAGAGAGAGCCTCATTTTAATCATAGAACAGTGCCCTGAGGTAACAATGAGATGAAAGAAAGGACGGGACAGGATGCACTTTGAGTCTCAATGGAATCAGTGCTTGAGATTGGTACCAACCATGAGATCATTGTATTTTTGTTTTTCGTAGGCTGTATGAGCAGCTTTGGCCCTTGAGGCATCACACCGGAGTTCTTTCTTGACTTAACGTGATTCATGTATGTTGTGTGACCAAGTAAAGTGAAGAGAACAAATTTAGTTGTTTTGGTGAGAGAAGTGTTTCGCACATTCACACGAGCACTTGTTTTCCCAAGCAGTGCCCTGACTCTTGGGTACGAATGATATTTCGTACAGGGAGAGGTTATCTACCCAGCAGGCCAACCTTTCCCATGAAGAGACCGGCATAACAGTTAAGGCCATGTGTACTTTCTGCAATTTATGTTTGCAGAAACTTCTAAGATGAAAAACAAAAAGCAAAAACAACAACAACAACTAAATCCTACTTTTTCATGTGCAAGTCTGTTTTGTTCACATTACAAGTGAAAAATGACCACAGCTGATGGCAATACTGGTCACTTGGCAGTTTTCCCCAATCCTATATTTAATTGCAAGTGGATAGAAAGCTAAATTTACACTCCTGAAGATGATTAATACTCTGTACCATACACTAGCAAAGATAAACAATCTGTGTTCTTGGTATAATAATATAGTGAGATTGCAAGTCAAATTTTAGATTAGCAACGTATTATTATGCCAGGAGGCAAAGATTTCAGTTAATTAGTTCTCAATTAGTTCCTCTTATTTTTAATCTCAGAGTATTAGATATTGATGGAATTAATAGATTAGTAGCTTCATCTTAATGGTGTCAAACAGGCCAAAATGCAAATAGAGGGTGTTTTTAATGTGATATGTTGATTTATGTGCATACACTTGTTAATCAGTTTTGTGTTTGACCTCCACTACTGCTTTGTTTTGTAATATCTGACTTTATAAAGAAAATCTAAGCATTTAGACATTTTTGTCTTTAAATTATGTTTTTTTTTAAATTTTAAATAGTTTTTTTCCATCATGTGCATGTAATATGTTTGGCTTGGAGACAAAAATGTTTCCCATCAAACATCCTGCCTTTTACTGGCAGACTAGCTCTGGAAATTGTCAAGCAGTCTGCTTTTCCCTCTCTCTCTCTCTCTCTCTCTCTCTCTCTCTCTCTCTCTCTCTCAGACAGACACAGACACACACACACAGGGCAAGAAGTACTCTGTACTTCCAGGAAACATGGGGACAGTGAAATTCACAGTATTTTAGAGAGAAAGGGAGGTGTTACCACCATTCTATAAGGCACTGGTGAGACCTCATCTGGAAGGATGTGTGTAATTCTGGTCTCCCATGTTTAAAAAAAATGAATTCAAACTGGAAAGGTACGGAGAAGGGCTACTAGGATGATCAGAAGAATGGACTCTGCATTTGTCCTTGCAGGACATTATCAGATTTATTTTGGCTCAACTCTAATTTATCTAAATCACTCTGTACCTTGGCCCCACCTTCCAGTGTATCTAACCCTCTTCCCTAGCTTATTGTCATCTGCAAACTTGCTGAGGGTGAAATCCATCCTATACTCCAGATCATTAATGATGATGTTGAACAAACCTAGCCCCAGAATCAACCCCTGCGGCACTGGGTGCCAACTAACAATCAAGCCATTGATCACTATTCATTGAGCCTGACAATCTAGCCAGCTTTCTATCCATTTTATAGTCTAGTCATCTAATCCATACTTTAATTTGCTGACAAGAATATTGTGGGAGACAGTATCAAAAGCTTTGCTAAAGTATGTCACACCCACTGCTTTCCCCTCATCCACAGAATCAGTCATCTCTCAGGGTGGTCAGGCATGATGACTTGCCCTTGGTGAATCCATGCTGACTGTTCCTGATCCCTTTCCTCTTTTCCAAGTGCCTCAAATGGATTCCTTTAGGATCTGCTCCATGATTTTTTCCAGCAACTGAAGTGAGTTGACTAGTCTGTGGTTTCCCAGATCTTCCTTCTTCCCTTTTTTGAATATGGGCAGTGTAGTTGCCATTTTCAAGGCCAAACCTATTTACAAGTGCCAAGTACTTCCAAAAGTATAACAGGGTTAAAAACTAGATAAAAATAATTTAGATAATGGAGGATATATCATGGTTATGTCCACTAATGGCTGTTAGCCAGGATGATCAGGGATAAGATCCCATGCTCTGGCTGTCCCTAAAAGTCTGATTGCCAGTAGATGGGACTAAATGATAGGGACATAGATGTATAAAAACAAGAAGGGACCATGAGAGGTCATCAAGTCTAGCCCCCTGCACTCATGGCAGGACCAAGTGCCATCTGAAGCCATCTCTGACAGGTGTTTGTCTAACCTGCTCTTAAAAACTTCCAATGATGGAGCTTCCACGACATGCCGAGGCAACTTATTCCAGTGGTTAATCACCCTGACAGTTAGTAATTTTTTTCTAATGTTCATCCTAAATCTCCCTTGCTGTTATTTAAACCATTGCTTCTTGTCCTATCATTGGTGGTTAAGGAAAACAATTTTTCTCCTTTCTCCTTGTAACAACCTTTTAGATACTTGAAAATTGTTATGTCCCCTCTCAGTCTCCTGTTTTCCAGACTAAACAAATCCAGTTCTTTCAATCTTCCCTTGTATAATTGCCCTGAAGCATCTGGCACTGGCTATTAGGACCCTCCGCAGTCCTTTCAGTTCTTACTTCCCTGACGGGAGTAGAAGTCCAGAGTCCCGCAGCAGGCAATACAACAGTTTTATTGGGAACTTTTCCATATAAGCATCTATTAGGACTCCATAGTCCTTTACACCTATAAATTCCCCACTTCCTCATTTACCGTAGTTTTTATGAAGTATTTTAACCAATCATTTCATTAATAATATTACAAGATAATTCTTTAACCAATCACAGCATACTGTAACCTAATTCTTTAACCAATCATGCCCCACCACCTTAACTAATTACAATTAATTATGAGACAGAAATAAACAATCAAAGAACCAGACAGAAATCATTCAATAGATAACAGAGAATTGGGTACCCTAAGGATAAAACAATGAGTGTAGATTTTACAACCACAACTGTTGATGTGTAATTCTTTTGCCAGAGCAGACGCTTATCAAACCAAATTTCCTGTAGACATTCTAGGATCTTTCCTTTATTGAGAGATGTTAGGCTGGATCACCTTCTTGACTGCCTGGGATTAGATGTTATGTTGGAATGTGTGTATGTGACAGCAGGCTTCCTAGTTTATGGCTGCCACTCTTGCCTTTGAGCCAGAGTACAAAGTTCCAGACAGTCACGGTGAGAGAAGGCCTATGATTTTGATTTTTTGTTTTGATATGCCTGTAACTAGCTAAGTAACAAGAACATACTTAAAAATCATAAGATCATAGGCTATGTCTACACTTGTTAATTTAAGTCGATTTAGCTAAGTCGACCGTAAGTCAACTTTAAGTCAACTTTGCATGTCCACATTCAAAAATTAAGTGGACTTACAGGGGACCCTGCCAAATCGACCTGGAGCATCTACACTGGACACCTAGATCGACTTGTAAGGGCTAGGTGGACCTGGGATAGGTCCACGGTGGCACGGGGGAGGGCACCCCTTGCCAAGTGCCAGGGGGCTCAGCCTTTGCCCCATTGTACCTTGGTGCAAAGGGGGACTGGGACCCTGGCAGGGCATAGGAGCAGGGTGGGCAGAGCTCTGCCCTGCCTTGTGGGGGGGAGGCACACCAGGCTGTGGCTGTGCCAGCCACCCTGACAGGGAGGGCAGTGGGGAAGGCCCAAAGCCCCCTAAGTCGACTTAAAGTCAATTTAGGGCTACTCCACGTCCACACTGGTTAAGTCAACTTTCTAAAGTCAACTTAGCCAGAAAAGTTGACCTAAAAGGAGGTTTAAGAAAGTCAACTTTAATTTTTTTAAGTCAACTTAAGCAGCTGCTTAAGTCAACCTAAGGAAAATGTAGTGTCGACGCAGATTAAATTAATTCGACTTAAACAAGCTTAAATTGATTTAAGTGTAGATGCCCTCATAGGCCTTTGCAGGCAGGCCTAAATCTTTATATTTTAACATTGGCGACTGTCAGAAGACAGGATTCTAGGCTAGATGGACCATCAGTTTGATCCAGTATGAGTAATCTCATATTGTTATGGGCTTTCCTGAGACTTTTTGCTTTTCTTTTTATATAATTGTTTGAGAACTAAATGAAAGAACAATTCTACAATTTCCTCAGTATTGAAGCTAAAATTTTCTATTGTATGGGTCTAATTCTTATTTTGTTGCCCCACTCTAAACCCTATTCTTCCTAAATACTTCTTCATGTGACTAGAAGACATTGCCGTAGATGAGTGATTTTTCAAAAGGAGTGGTGGATGAAGGTAATAGAAAATACCTATATAGAACACAAGAACATTCAACACATTTATCTCACACACATATTATAGTCTGGTTAATTAGTGAGTCAACCATATCTTTAAAAGGTTCTTTAATGAATAAATCATGGGCAGCCATCCATATTACTAATTAAGAAGACACCAGAAAATTCAGCAGCTGGTGCTGGAACTGACAGCATAGGCCCATGTCCTAGATTCTAGGCAATGAAAAAGGTGGCTAAGTTCCCGTATTAACTACTATTATCTATTGAATATGTATGTGACAAAGGAGTACTCTGAATCGCTTCCATGGTAGCTGCTTCTGTTCCTGCATTCACAGATTCCTAGGCCTGAAAGAACCATTGTGATTGTCCCGCTGTCTGGAGTTGCTCACAAATATGAGTACTTATCTGAGGACCGGAAAAAAAGGTCAGACACTCCAATCTAGCAGTATGTTCTATAATTAAATTTCATCAAGTCATTAACAAATATTACTCCTGGGTCACTATACCAGTCTTACCATGAAGTCACAGACAGTCCACTTAGACTCTCCAGTCTATCTTGCCACCCAGAAAACTGAACTTTGTGATAAAAGATTATGTAAACCTAAAATCATAAAATGTCAGGTTTCTCCTAATTCCAAGAGACCAGCCCCTTACCCAGATCAATTGATACTCTAGGTCTTGCACAAAAGACAAAACCGGCACCCAAATGAACAGTAAGCTAACTGAATGTTGATTAGCTAAAAGAAAAGGAAATGAAATGTATTGAGAGGTTAAAGCAGGTAAAATATGTATATAGGTGTATCACAGTTTGTAACTCCAAATGGTGTCAGTTTCCCAAAAGTCTTTTAAGGCTACCCAGAATAACTCTGTGGATCTCTGCTTTTTTGTTCAGTTATTCTCCCTTCTTAGAATCCAAACAGTCCAGAGATAAAGGATCTTTCTTTGAATCCATATTTATATCATCTTCTCACAGAAGACAAGCAGACAGTTTCTCTACCCACTGTTTTTTTTTCTTTTGATGACAATGGGTAAGGAATGTACTTGGAGTCTCTAACCTCAGGTTGTCATCATTTGTTTTGGAATTAACACCTTTTTTGATAAAGTCCTTCATTAGCATTCTCCAAGGTTTCTTTGAGTTATTTAGTTAGAGGGGTATTTGCATTGTAAATGTTTGCTATGACATTATAACAGGAACAGATAAATGAAAACAATGCATATAACATCCCATTAGTTTTATGAAATTTAAACAGCCAAACCACTAATTGCTTTGTTCTATACTAATACACAAGGGAATTGACCTGAGTACATTCTGACATGACTTGATCTGTCAACATCATAGTGATTATCCAGTTTGACCTCCTGTATAACACAGGCCATTGAACTTCTGCAAAATAATTCCTAGAGCATATATTTTAGGAAAAGAGCCATTCTTAATTTTAAAACTGTCAGTGATAAGAGAGTCCACCTTGACCTGGGTAAGTTATTCCTATGGTTAATTGATTACACTGTTGCATTCAGACTGGAAATAATTTTTTTATCTAGCCTCAAGTACCATTCATTGGATTATGTTATACCTTTCTCTGCTACATTGAAGAGCCTGTTATTAAATAATTGTTCTCCATATAGGTACTTACATACTGTAACAAAGTCATCCATTAATCTTCTCTTTATAAAACTACACAGATTGGGCTCGTGATTCTCTTACAGTGAGGCATGTTTTCTAATCCGTTAATCATTCTTGTGGCTCTCTCTAACCCACTCCAATTTATCAATATGTTTCTTGAATTGTGAAGGCTAATTGGACAAAATATTCCAGAAGCAGTCACACCAGTGCTAAATATGGAAATAAAATAACCACTGTACTCCTATTATAAGATTCCACTGTTTATGCGTCCAAGGATTGCATGAGCTCTTTTGGCCATAGCATTTCACTGGAAGTTCAAGTTTAGCTGATTACCCATAAGGACCTCCAAATCTTTTTCAGCATCCCAGAATAGAATGCCCCATCCTGTAAAATTGTCCTACATTCTATTTTACTCATATTTATTTCATTGCATTCATTTCATAATAAGACATGTATTGTTTGCTTGTGTCCAATTTACCAAATGATTTAATGGCTCCATATCACTGATCTATCCTCTTATTTATCAGTCTCCCAGTTTTTGTGTCTTCAAATTTTATCAACAGTGACTTTTTCTTTCAGATCACTGATGAAAATGTAAAATAGCATGGGTCCAAGAACTAGTCGCTACAGGATCCTACTAAAAACACACACCTATTCAATGATGATACCCCATTTACAATCACATATTGAGACTAGCAGTTAACCAACTATTAATCCATTTAATGTATGCCATGTTAATTTTATAACCAATTAGTTTTTTTAATCACAACATCATAAAGTGCTAAGTGAAATGCCTCACAGAAGTGCAAGTATATTTTATCAACCAAAATTGGAACCATTTAAAAAAAATGAATTCAAGTTAGTTAGAAATTATCCATGTTGATCAGCATTTTTTATAGTACCCTTCTTTAATTCTTTACTTATGAAGCCTTTTATCAATCACTTGATTATCTTGCCTGGTATTGATGTCAGACTTACAGGTGTATAATTACCTAGGTCACCCCTTTTACCAATTTCAAATATTGTCAGAACTTTAGCTTACTTCCAGTCTTCTGAAATTTCCCCAGTGTTCCATAACTTAGTGAAAAAAGTTAACATTGCCTAGTGAATTTCTGAGCTACCTGTATGAAAACTCTTGGATGCAAATTATCCAGACATACTGATTTAAAAATGCCCAACTTTAGCAGTTGCTGTTTAACATCCTCTTGAGCTATGAGCAGTGAGTGTTATATGATTTGACTGTCATCTGTTTTTTCCACAAGATCAGAACAGAACTGTGTATGGAACATGTCTGCTTTTTTTGTGAATTATTATTGATGATTCAGCAATTTCCATCTAATAGTTGACCAATATAATTGTTAGGGTTATTTTTCTTCTTAATGTACATAAAAATCTCATTGTTTTTGTCCTTAACTCTGCTGACCATAGATTTTTTCCTTGTGTTCCTTTATTCCCTTATCAATTCTCTACAACTCCTAGCTTCTCATTTATATCCCTTGCTATCAACTTTCCGTTTCTTCCATTTGTTATATATCATTTTATTATTATTTTATATAGCAATCCCGACTTCCACTCTAAACCAGGTTTGCCTTAAAAAACAAACAACAAACAAAAACGGTATGGCTTTATTGCTTAATTGTGGGATCATGGCTTTGGGGGCAAAATAGCAAAGAATCATGAATTTCCAATTATCAGTCACATTTTTCTGACTAAATGCTTTATCCCAACCGATTTGGCTCATAATTGTTTTCAGCTTTGTAAAATTGGCCCTTTTGAAATCAGACTTTATTCTGTTGCCACATTATAAATGTGATTGTCATGATTATGTGTAACTAAATTACCATTTCCAGAGGGGTAGTCATGTTAGTCTAGTCCAGCAAAACAAACAAGGAGTCCTGTGGCACTTTTAAAGACTAACAAATTTATTTATTTATCACATGAGCTTTTGTGCAAGAAAATCCCACTTCATCAGACGCATTGAAAATCAATTCTTCAATGCGTCTGATGAAGTGGGATTCCACCTACAAAAGCTCATGTGATAAATAAATAAATTTCTTAGTCTTTAAAAGTGCCACAGGACTCCTTGATTGTTTTGCTTAATTTACCATTAACTTTTAGTTCTGTAATCTGTTCTCTTAATCTGTCAAATAAGTTCTAATATAGAATTCCCCTCTGTCAATAGCAGCACTTTTCAGGTTTGGAAGTTGTCATCTCTAATATGTAGAAGTTCCAAACATGTTTTAGAATTAGCAGCATGAGATCTCCAATATGCCACTGAAATTGATGCCCCACATGATTGCACAGCTTTTTTTCCTTCTGCATATTGTAGAAACGAGCATACAGAAGAGGTAGTCATCCTGCTCTCTAGGGTGATTTGGTGTCTGTAATTAGACACCACCTAATACCCCCTCTTGTGCTTTATCGGTTAGGACATTGATCCATAAGCACTCAAGATCATTTTCTCTGAAGTCATCAGTGGTTTGGAAAGAAGGTAATGCCATTTTTTTTTTAACATAGAGGACACTCTCCCTCCCCTTTTGCCCAGCTAGTGTGTCCGAATCTTAACATTTCAGTCATGGAAATCATCCCCTTATGTTTCAGTAATACCCACTAGATTAAATGTATGCTCATATATGAGCAATTCTAATTCCTCTTCTTTATTATCCATGCTTCTAGCATTGGTGTATAGGCAACTAAAGAATTTTTCTTTGTTTTTTTATTCCTTAATTAATTTTTTTTCTCAACAGGGTGATTTTTGTGCTGAGATTTCATATCTTCCTTCTTTTTACTATCTACTTCTGTTCTTATTTTAAAACCCTCATGATCACTCTTGCCAGTCTCTCCCAAGAAGATTTTTTTCTCCTTCTTCTAAGGTGGAGGACATCTAAATGTTATAGCCTCTTCATTCCTTAGATGATGAACCAGCGTTCTACAAAAACAAAACCAAGATATTGCACTAAATTGAATCCGTTCTGTGTTGCTTGCATTTCAGCAAAGGTATTGCTTCTAAATTGGTGGAAAAAAATTGTGTAATCACTTGTATAGAAGCTTTTATTGCACCCAGAGTCATTGCACAAGTTTAATTTCTGTTGCCTTTTTCTTGAACCTTTGAAATTCTGACACATTTACATTTCTCTCGCAAGTGAGACTCTGCAAGTTAAATGTATGTTCACAACAGCAGGAGGTTTTTTCCTCTTAATTTTGTTGGATCATATATTCCAATCAGGTAAAATAAAATTTACAACACCCTGAGGTCTTAAATGTAAACTAGCTTGCAATCAATTTGCTTTAATGAAATTAAAGTCATACAGTATTACTGGAGAGTGAAAGTCCTTTGGTGTTTCCTTGAATTCATAATGGGTACCAATGCTATGCTCTAAATAGATCATGTGCAAACATAGATATTTCAAAACACTATAAAAATGATGATTTAGGACACTTTATTCTGAATTAGTCAAACTACTACAAAATTCTAATTATCCTATGTGCAGAGAGATCACTTCCAAATGATGCTTCACAGATACCTTGCAGCTCCACAGATGCGTACAATCAATCATTCTTTCAAGCGAAAGTCCTATTCAGAAATTACCCCAAAGTCTGTTGCATTTTCTAATAATTTAGCTATAGGAAAATAATAGTAACCTAAATTTTCATTTTTTAAAATTTAGAAAATATGAATAAATTATATTTGTTATTTATGAAAATGAGTGTGGAAATGTCTGACATCTGCTAAAAAATGTGTCTGCTGTTACTGATTTTTGCCTTGTATGTCACTATTCAGGTTAAGGACTTTGAAAACTAAAGCTTGTGTATGTAGTCAAACTGACATTTGTGAGAAAAGTCTTAGATCTACTGATTTTTTGTAAGCTTAAAAGACATCCGTATGCAGTCTTTTTTATTTTTAACATAACTTGTCATGAATAGGACACAAACGCTGCAGATACTGTTTTCTGATGTATTGACTGTATGTTGATTATTGATGAATCTCCCATTGACAAATTGATATTCTTGAGGTTTGACAGGTCGCAGTTCTGAGATCAGGGCCAGAGTTGTTAATACTGTTAAATTGGAAACCCCAACAGTCAGAGCTGCAGCACTCATACTTAGGGAAAAGCTTTTCAATTTGCAGTCATTTTATTAGCACAATTAGTAAACACACAAAAGTTTAATCCAAATAAGAACGTAATAGGAACGCAGTGTTATGTCCAGCATCATGTCATATGCATATTCACAGGATTCTTTTACCAAGGGGAAGAGATAAATGATCCATAAGGGTCCTATCCTGTCCCTGGCATGCTAACAGTTAGTCTCAATGACCTAAATCACTGTCAGGCCTATAATAGGGTCTGATAGATGCCATGAATAGAGTGTTTGGCTTCCTTTGCCCATATCAACTTCTTCACCCTGATGATGCTGGGGTGTCTTTAGCCCATTAGTACATTAATTATTTCAAACTTGTTATCACATATGTCAATTAGTTACTATAGAAATTTTGTGGTTAAATGTCTGCTGGTGTTCCTATCCTGAAATACCCAAAGTGGCATCAACAGACTTCTTGTGATTACCTCAGCTTTATGCAAAATTTCATCAAATTTTATATTGCAAAATTATATTTTATGCCATCTTGTGATTTAAGATCACTGCTGGTCAATTTACTTATGCTAAGATTTATAGGCCTAACTTCCTTATGCTGACTGCTTAAGCTAATATCGTACAGGCCTGGGCCTGTAGTCTTCTTGTATTAATGTCTTATACCTAAATCTTACTAATCTTATATTTATAACCCAAAACTAACTTTATACCTGTAGTTTAACCAAGGTGACACCTTAACTATCATTTCTAAAAGGTGAAAAAGTATTTTCTAATCTCTTGCCATCCTTTGACTTTATAAATAAGTTTGTAAGCAAAAAAGAATGCACACCCCACAACACACAAGAATTGCCTGTTGTTTTTTTTAATCATCATATTGTCTGCAATGGATTCAAGTTTCTCCCCATTTTTGTTACTCTGAAATAATATGTGTGTCTTGGGATTTAATTAATAGATAGACCAAGGAGTAGATCTACTGATACGTTTCCACTGTAGCAGTTCCAAGTCTTCAGTATTTCTCACTCTAACATATGAAAGGTTGTATGGCTGAGCTGCCCTATTATTGCAACTAACTGTGTTTTCTAACTATCGTCAAAGGTTCAAAGCAGTCACTGTGTTGTAGTGCATTGTTGTTCACTGCATGTTCACTTTTAGCAGAATCCTGAAAGAAGTAGACCACATGTTTCTCACACAACTCTCATAGACTTCAGTGGGGATTGTGAATATTTAGGATCAAAGCCTTAGAAAGAAAAGTCTTGGCTGATTATAATAATGGTATCAAAGAAGCCCCAAAATATTTGGCTTATCATACTAGTACATGGGAGAAACTAGGATAGAGAAGGCTATGGTCATAATGCCATAAACAGTAGAGGTAGAGGAACATTGGAAAACTTCTAGTTACTTCCAGCTGATAATGCAGGATTGATTGCTATTTATATACAATCTAATTATATGGCTTCCCTCAGCATAATATTTGGGTGTTTTGCAAGCATTAATAGAAGTATCTTTCACCACATTCCTGTTAGATGGGAGAAGCATTAGTAGCTCCATATTACAGTTGGGGAACTGAGTCACAGAGAGATTGAGTGTCTTGGGCAAGATCAGCCAGGAAGTTTGTTGCATATCCATGCCACCAAAGTTCCAGTCAAGTCTTGCAACCTCTAGACCATCCTTCCTTGCCAATTCTGCAACCATTTTCTCTTTTATTTTTACCATCTAGTTTTAAATGTTCTGAATGATGAGATGTCTGCCATTTTCCACAGCCTAGTGCATCTTGCTGTCAATTTCCATTTCTTAATTTCATCCTATTGTTTATGGCTTGTATTTCCTTATACTGAAGTTAATAATAAAATCCTCTCACTTCTTTGTATTTACACCTTCAAAGTATTTTAAAGAGTTGTATGTATTTCACCTTTGTCACCTTGTCATTAAGCTTCACCTTTGTGACGTTCCCCTCCCAGAATCTGGTTTGGTGTGCCATGGTTCCTCTCCTATAGCCCACTCCTGGATCCCAAATTAAACTGCTTCACTAAGTGGACCCCCTCTCCTGGATCAGTCCACACTAGCCTCCTCCATGTAATTGGTCCCAGGCTGTGGATGTGTGATCTCCAGCTACTCGGGGGACGGTCCCCTAGCAAGCACACTCAGCCCCCACATACCACGCCGGGAACTTCCATCCTGCAGGGATTGGGACCCTTCCCCAATCACGGTAGGCCCATAGACTCCAATTTGCCCATTTATCAAAGAAATGGGGATGCCCAGCCTCATTCATTTATACACTCTAAAGTTCACACAGCTTTAGATAAACAAATATTAGTTTATTGATTAGGACATGATTTCAAGTGAATATATATCAAATCAATTCACAATCATTTAATAAAGATGTCAGGAATTAACACAAGCAAATAAAAGACATAAAATGCATTCTAACCTAAAGTCACTACTACAAATATGCTCAGCTCACCACTCAACTTTGGCTGTGATGGTTTGCAGCCGGTCTCTGCTTATTCCTAGGCAGGGCCCAATGCTTTTTTGGAAATGTTTTCAAGATGGAGAATCTCTGGCAAAAAGCCTCTTCCCTTTCAAAGTGTATGTACTTGTTTTCAGTCCCCACCCAGCCCCCCATCTTCCTGTGACAGATGTGATTTTCTTTGTTCCACCTGAGCCAGGGAGCTCAATTTGCATTGTCTTTGTCATGCACCTCTGCAGCCTCCATGCTGAGATATAGCCCTGAGTCATGTAAAATACCTGGACCATGTTTCACATCTATACTCATACATGATGCTGCAGGAAACATGACACCATAACAATAATGTTGAATATATTGCATGCATTCATAAAGGAACTCCTTGCATGGCATAATTGGCATCAAACCATACAATTATATTGAAAAAGTGAAGAGAAAATTTACATAGATCATACCCTAGGAGTGCACAGATGTGCATACCATGACAACCTTCAAAAACGATTTTTTGTTCACTTACTCCAGATTCCCTTCATTTTTTTTTTCAATTAACACACTGCCCAGTACAATGAAATATTTCAGGTGAAGTCACAGCAGAGCAATATATCTCCTTTTGCCACTATATGATGGGATTTTTTTTTGTACGCAATCCCAACTTGAACTGGTCCAATGTAATTACATAGTACTGCCAACTCATGCTTAATTTTCTGTGTGCTATTCCTCTCCTAAATCTCATTTATCCTTATGTAAAGGATAAAACAAGGGGTACAGACTATGGTTTGTTTGAACAAAGCATACATTTCTTAGTTATTTATGACACCCAGATCTTAGTATAAAGGGCACACTAGAAAAGTAGAGATTACTATTTGCCAAGTTTCTCCTGTAAGTGGAATAACAGTATTTCTGAACATTTTCCCATATTTAATAGTTTGCATTTTTCCAACTTGCATTTCATTGCTTGGCCATCTTTGCAAACTTTGAAGGCACATCAGCATTATTTCTTCGTTCCACCTTCCATTTTAGTATCATCTTTATATGCCATTTACATACAGTTTACCCCATTGATAAAAATTAACCAAGTGTAATATAGAATGAGACTATGAGGGAATTTGATTTAAGGATAAATTGTTTCCACCTGAAGTAATTTAGAATAGAAGTGGTTCTCAGATACTGGAGATGCAGCATTTAGATAATGATATTTACTTACTTTGTAATATCTACAGAAAGAGGGAATATGCTATATTTAAACACATCCTTTCTTGTTTTCTCTTCCTGGTAATATGCTTTTATATAACTGCGCTGTTTTGTACAATAGTGGTGACAGCACTTATTTTCAGTGTTTTCAGGAGATAAGGCAGTAACATTACTGCCTATTACTTTCTACCATCGCTACTATTGTATCTAGGGCTGTTGTAATTTTATAATGGATCATGACATGCAATTCAGTATTTTGTGGAACTTCAGCAAATGAATTCAGCTGCTAATATATTATAACTTACACTGCAGCTGCTCCTGCTGTTACTTTATAGCAATTGAGAATATTTAGGAAAAATGAACATATGGGCTGTTATGTAGAAGTATAGCTTGGGATTGCTATTTCACCTTCTCTCCTTGCTCTTGCCCTTCTTATCTTAGTTGGCCTCTCTCTTTCTTTTCACCTTGTCCCTTTAAATGTGAAGTATCAAGGTGAGAAGCATCTCTACCTGCCATGTGACACACCGAGCAGAAGCTGTTTATTGTGTCAGAGTTAAAATAAAAAAGTAATTGATGCCTTGTGAGGCAATGAGTTGGAGCCATTCTGAGGTTTTCACTGGTAGACTCCTAGCTGTGCATCCTTGGCGGTGGAGAGTTCACTCATATCGCAAAACAATGGCACAAAGCTCTCACAGCCCTGCTCCACCAGAGGTCCACAGTCAGACAGTGCATCTCTAAAAGTAGGACCATGTTGAGGTAGCCAGGGCTGCAATGATTCAGTATTATCCCAAGGTCACCCACAAACGGCATTCCCGTGGGCTAGTACAAAATAAAGATGCCCTCCTCTAGCAGTGTGTGAGCCTGACTCTTTCCCATGATTGCTCTGTTCCCTGTGGAAGATTCAATATCAATTGAATATATCATTCAATATGTTGATATAGAAAGAATGGTACAATTTGTGCTCACTGTATAGCCCTTTGTTTTACTCTTTTATAGTAACCCTTTTCTCCTTTCTGTGCATATTGATCATGCTCTCAGGGACTTCTCCTTCTCCATTAAAGTAAGTGGGAGTTTGGACATTAACTTCAATAAGAACAGGTCATTAGTCCTGCCAAACAAAATTAAAAACAAAAAACAAACACAAAAAAAACCCAACAAAACTACTCCCCTTTGGTTAGTAGAATTTCACCCATGAGAAAGGTTGGGAATATCAGCTTCACTGTCTCCTTTACTATATACCTTCGTCCTTTTTATGTTAATTTTTACCTTTTCATTACTAGACACAACAAAATTAAAAACAAAAAACAAACACAAAAAAAAACCCAACAAAACTACTCCCCTTTGGTTAGTAGAATTTCACCCATGAGAAAGGTTGGGAATATCAGCTTCACTGTCTCCTTTACTATATACCTTCGTCCTTTTTATGTTAATTTTTACCTTTTCATTACTAGACACAACGGCTATATCTACACTTACCAAAGTTAGTTTGAATTAGTTAATTCAAATTAACTAATTCAAACTAATTTTAGCATGGCCCCCACTGGAATTTTGGTTTGAACTAAGCAAGTGCTATGCATGGCACTTGCTTAGTTCGAATTAGTCAGTTGCATAAGCTCAAGGTGCCGGTTAGTTCGAACTAAGCGATTAGTTCAAACTAAGCAGTTAGTTTGAACTAACATGGCCACATTGACTTAATTCGAACTAACTAGCTCGAATTAAGGGTTATTTCAAAAGATATAACCAAATTTATTAGTTCAAATTAAGACAGCCCTTTAATTCGAGCTACTGAAAGCTAGTGTGGCCAAGGCTTAAGTTAGTTCGAATTAAGCTTCCTTAATTCAAACTAACTTGCCAGTGTAGACATAGCCAATATGCTTTCTAGCATAATTGTATTAGCCATTTCAATAATCTGTCCTTCTGACTTGTCTACTTCAATACTTGTAAAATATCTTGTCGAGAAAGTAAAGCAGAAAGCTGGAATCCTTGATAAGGCTACAGGGAAGACTTTGTAGTGCTGTATTTTCTAATGTATGCTGCAGTTCTTTTCCCTTGGCTTCTTTTGGAGGCTTTTGGTGCCTTTTCTGAATTGAGAGGTACTTTTATGCATAGCGCTTTTACTAAGGTTTGCAACAGTTTGCTGTTGTGGGGGAAAAAAAATCTTAGGAGAATCATTGGCACTAAATACAACAGCAGAAATATCACCAGTAGTATGTTCCTTACATCCCCAATGGAACCAACAACAGCAGCGGATAATTTCCTTGCTCGGTAAAGTTCAGAGAAAAGAAAAAAATCAATTCACGCAGGCACTAAGTCATTCTTAGGTGTTCCTTAAGAAAAAGCTAAAATGAATTTTAAATACATAGATAAATGTAGTTTTTGTTTTCTTTTTCTGGGATAAATTTAGTTCTGCATATGTGAAAAAGACCTACTTCCGTTAGAGAAAGTGGGTGTTTACAATTTAGCAAAATGATTTTTGCAGCCCATTCAATAATTGAAATCAGTGCATTTCTAGATGTTAACATCCCCATCCTTTATATTTTTAGCAATGGTGCTTTGATATTTTTTGTTTTACTGTCATTTGATTTTGAGGGGTTTTTGGTAGTATTTTTCTTTTTTGTGTGGATTTGCATCAAATAAAAATGTTTATCCCCACTCATGCATGCGCAGAAAGTTGTGTACACATGGAAACAATTTTGGGTAGATTCACCAGATAGGCTACTTGGATTATTACCCACCTCAAAAATGCATATGGAGCAGCCAAGTTTTTGTGGCTCTGTGTCACATTCTGCAAATTGTGCTTTCAGCACAGTTAGTGTCCCAAAATTATTTGAGTGACATATCTTTACATTTTGATGCAGAATCCCAGTTTGAAGATCTGTTGCGAGGTTACTCTTTGTCTTTGTGCAGTGCGGTGATCACACATCAGCAGCATGTGAAGGAATCAATATTATGGCATTAGTATGCTGTGCCACAACATCTTGACATGATAATCTGTTGCTGTAGAAGAAATGCAAATCACTGGGAATGCTAATAATAAGCTTTCATATTTGAAATTCAGTCCACCTCTGCTTTTTGCATATTTCTTTTGTTTCTTTTCATTTTTTTGTTGGTTCTTTTGTTTGGTTTTTGTTTTGTTTTGTTTTTGCATATTGTGCTATTTTAAAAGCTCACGCTGATGGTACTATTACAATAAAGGAAGACTCAAAGGTCAAATCATAGGCAGTGAAATATAAAAACTGAACTGAGACTAATATACAAGGTAGGGTTTCACAAGTTTCCAGATCAATAACTACTAAGGAAATGAGTGATATAATATCTTTTACTGACCAACCTCTGTCAGTGAGAGAGACAAGCTCCCATGCTTCTCCAGAGTTACAAAAACCCTGCATTCTAAGGTAAAAGTTTACAATGAATGAGCTTTATACTTCATTCTTCTTATAATCTCTTCTGTTTTAACACTGTTGCTGATAGGAAGTTGCTTGGTTCCATCATAAAGTGCATTCATAACCACTTATTTTCATATTAGTCATGATTCCCATATCTTAAATGTCATAGCATAATGACAGGGAAAAGTCTATTTACTTATTGGCATCTTAACAGACTGGAAAACTCTGATATTTTATATTTGTTACCAAATGAATATTTACAAAGGGGTGGGGGGTGAGAGAGATTGATAATATGTCGCATTTTCAGCCTATCCTTAACCAGGTTTCCTTTTGTCCCATCCACTGTTTTAAAGTGACAGGTAAGTCATTTGGACCACTAATTAGCTGAACATGATCTGTGTGTGCAATCAAATGCAAGCTCATAATTGTGGCCTGGTGTGTGCCTTCAAGATCCCAAGGAGAAAAAAAAGGCCAGTGTCTGAAAATGTGGCTCATAATATGCAATCTTCACTGACTTTTTTGTACATAATTATTTCAATCCATATGCTGTTACCATACGTAATGCTACCAGGTATTTAAAAATGTCAGGTAATCTAACCAGCAATAATTATTCCCAATAATTACAGATTGTTTTTTTTGTTGTTTTGGGTTTTTTTAAAAGTTCTTATAGTCAAAGTGAGAAGAGAGATGGGGTAAACTTCAAGGGTGCCTAAGTGACTTAGGCAATGTCTACACTCAAAATGTTGTGTCAGTAGACACAGATTGACACGGGGGATTGATTGAGAAGCCAGTGTAGACCCGCTCAATCGACCCTGGAAGTGCTCTCGCGTCTACGCAATAACTCCACCCTCCAAGTGGAGTAACGCTGCGTCGACGGGAGAGCATTGCCGGTTGACGCAGCGAAGTGAAGACAGCGAGGTAAGTGAGAGTAATCAACTCGATGGGACGTACGCATTCTGCAGCACGCAGATAGTGCATCTTCCATTGACTTAACCCCACAGTGTAGGCTGGTCTATACTGCCGTGGGATTTTGGCACCAATCGAAGGAAGATAACAAAGTTCTTAAAATACCTTGCGTCAGAGGTGGCTTTTGGGGTAGGTGAAGCAGGCACATGTCTCGGGCCCCGAGCAGTGAGGGGCCCCATCACCTGCTTCACCTACCCCAAAAGCCGCATCTGCCTTGGTCAGCAGCAGGAAGAGGAGATTGTTCAGGGGGCCAGGGCCACATGGGAGGCTAGGGGGAGCAGGGCAGGAAGCCCCATAATGGGCCTTCGCCTAGGGCCCCCAATAGCCAAAGGCAACCTCTACCTTGCATATCTCCCTCTGATTGCCTATCTTCTACTTATCGTGCCGTCTTCAGTAGCCTGAGTCAGTGGGAAACCCCTCCCCTCCAAATCAGGGCTACTCCTTCTGCAGGGATGGTCTTCCAGCATCAGCTTCCTGATTAGCTGATAGAGTCTTCACAAACCCCTTCAATTGATCGGGGAGATCGATCTGACGGCAGCGAATTCGCCACCCTCGGTGAAGACAAGCCCTTAGAACTGTCACATCTGCAATGGAGCATAGGCACATTCCAGCCTTTGTCTTCTTTAAAATGA
Organism: Pelusios castaneus; assembly: GCA_007922175.1. NCBI lineage: Eukaryota > Metazoa > Chordata > Testudines > Pelomedusidae > Pelusios > Pelusios castaneus. The sequence goes on from ML685867.1 coordinate 3,308,008, forward strand.
ATGGGAGTCTAGATAGTTGTTATTTTTGTGAATAATCAAAATAATCTATGTGCAATATGGACAAGTTAATGGAATTCTGGGTACCTGTGTTTTGCTGTAGATATTCTCCTGCTGGAATTAACTTCAGTCACCAGACTTCTGGAGAGGAAGGGAAAAAAAAGTTAGACAGTGGGTAAATGTTTTAAAAAACAACCCCTTGGGCTTTCAATGGGCTTTTGGTTCCTAAATCCCATGAAAAATCAATGTGAATTAAATTTCTAATTTACTGTCTGTGAAAATTTTACCCAGAAACAGGAAAAGAAGATAGAAATTTAGGCCCCAATCCTGTAAGCACATGAGCAGTTCACTGATTTAATCACTTGTGTGTTTACAGACTAGAGACCTAACTGGTCATTTTAGGAGGACTGAGTTTTATTTGTCATTGAGGCCTTTAAAATCTCCCATCTGCAGATTGTTCCAGTAGCAACCCTAAGGCTTTTTGGGCTGGTCTAGAACATTATTGACTAATGTCTACTGCAGGGGTCGGCAAACCCCAGCACGTGTGCCAAACTTGCGCTCAGGCTCCCGCCACTGCTCCCCTCTCCCCAAGGGGGTCTGGGGCCACAAGAGCAGCATGCATGCCATGGCTCCTGTCCCCTGCTGGCCATGGCACGCGCGGGGGAGCGTGGCCAGCAAGGAACAGGAGCACCATGCATGGGTGTGGGGCCAGCAGGGTGTAGGAGTCCCTGACCCCACCCCCACACCTGCTGAGGGTGCAGTGGGCAGGGCTGGCATGGGGGCTGGCAAAGGTTGCCGACCTCTGGTCTACTGGAAAGATCAGCAGATAAGACATAAAAAGGAACAGAGGATGGATATCTTTTCCTTTCTCCTACCCATTTTGTTGAAAGCAACAGAATTGCTGAAACACTAAGGCTATGTCTACACTGGCAAGTTAGTTCAAATTTAGGAAGCTTAATTTGAACTAACTTAAGCCTTGGCTACACTAGGCTTTCATTAGTTCGAATTAAGGGCTTCCTTAATTGGAACTGATAAATTCGAGTATACTTTTCGAACTAACTGTTAATTTGGACTAGTTCGTTCGAATTAACCCAATGTGGCCATGTTAGTTCAAACTAAGCACTTAGTTCGAACTAACCGGCACATTGAGCTTAATGCAACTACTAATTCGAACCAAGCAAGTACCATGCATGGCCCTTGTTTAGTTCGAACTAACATTCTAGTGGGGCCATGCTAGTTCGAATTAAGTTAATTCGAACTAACTAAAATTAGTTCGAATTAACTAATTTGAACTAACTTTAGTAAGTGTAGACATAGCCAAAGAGACTGGATCCAGGCTTGGGAGAAGAACCTGTATACTGAAATCTGGAATATCTAAGTGGGGGTGAGAAAACTGCCTATTCTAGATGCTGCCTTCTGTTAAAGGTTTAATATTTAGACTGTGTTTATTTCTTTTCCTTTGGTACCTGTGTCTGATTTCTTATGCCTACCACATGTACTCACTTGAAGTGCATCTTTCTGTAGTTAATAAGTCTGTTTTATATTGTTAGATAAAATACTAAATTTCTGTGACGTGTTTGGAAAAATCTGAACTCTTGTCACCAAAATTTGGTGTATATCTTATCCACACTGAGGGAGAGGCAAACTGAGTGATAAATTTTCTATTCAGACTTCTGACCAAGTCAGGACAGGGCAGCTTCAGAACGCAGGGCAGCAGGACTGGATTAATGCAGTGGTTTTAAGAGTTGCAGCCCTGGGATAATTGGGGGGCCAAAGCCCTGCAAAAATCTACCCCTGAACTTCACCAGCAATGCCCAGGGTGCTGCTATCTGGGGCCCCCTCCTCTGGTCTGGTTGCCCCACCTCCACACCATCAGCCTACAGCACTCCCAGGGGAAAGGAGTTCCTGCCACTGGAGCACTGTGCTGCCAGTCTGCAAGCACCACAAACCCCAGTTACTCTGCCCCCCTCCCAGATCGATTGATGCCCTGCCCCCATGCCAGGCTGGCCCAACAGCTCTCCCAGAGAGGGAGTCCCCAGGCTGTTCCCGGAGCACTGCATTATTGGCTGGCCCCTGGGCTGGCTAGTCTGTCCCAGCATGTCCTCTGTGACCTGCTGTGTCAGACCAGGCAGCCCAAGGGTGGAGCACTGCAGAAGCATGCTAGTGCCCCCCAGTGCTGAGCTCTGTCCTGCCCTCAAGCTTCCCACCACCATGGGATCTGGGAAGGGCATGAAACTGAGCAGCCCAGGGCCCTGCAGAGCAGGAAACTGGGGTTACCTGGCTGGTGACTCTCTCTGAGATTTGTGAGTGGCTCTGAGAGCATTCATACAGTGTACAGGACGTAGGGTTCCACTTGCTGTTGAGCTGAGTGATAACAGCGCTGAGAGAGGTTTGCGGCTTGTCACTAGCAAAGCATTATGGGGAACAACCCAGGTGAGAGAGTTAAGGGAGCACAGCAGTACCCCATTTCCAAATCACACCCCATGTGGGACCTGACACATCTTTCTAACTGTCAGGGAGGTTAGGAACTGGAACAAGTTGCCTAGAGAGGTTGTGGAATCTCCACACTGGAAGTTTTTAAGACACGTCTTTTAAGACAGGTTAGACAGGTTACCTTTCAGGGATGGTCTAGATAATACTTAATCCCTCTTGAGTGCAGGGGACTCAGCTAGATGATATCTTGTAGGCCCTTCCAGTCCTATGATTCTATCATTCTTTCATCATCATCATCTTCATCATCAATCATCATCATCATCATCATCTTCATCATCAATCATCATCATCATCATCATCAAATTCACCCCTGCGAGATTGGAAACTAAAGAATGAGTTGAATTTCCAAAGTCAAATAGCAAGTGGTCTACACTACTGGACTTTAGAACTATGCTCAGTCTTGATAATCATGTTAGCTGACATGAAGCTTAGCAGCCAGTGTAGACTAGAACAAACAATGTTCAACTTTTGCCAGGGAACCTCTGATCTGAGCGGGATCTAACCACCCATGAAAACTGTTTATCTTGATCTAAAATGGCTGTGTTCAGTATCATGTCACTTAATAGTTTACAAATATGACAGAACTGAAGGAGCAAGGTAGAGAGCGAACCTCGGAGTGAGTGAATTGCTTGACTGTGCTTTTGTGTGTTTCAAGTGATTCCAGTTATTTCAGTTACTGTGTGAACTAGTATTGTGTGTCTGGGCGCTGTTCGTGCCATTGTTCCCTGCTCACACTTGATTAGTCTCAATCAACCTTGTGATCACCCTTCCCCTGTGTGCTTAATGAGCGGGCAAGGGCTGACCTAGGAGAAGGCCTTAAAAGCAAGGGGCTAAGCGACCGGTGGAGCTTGTGACCAAGGGCCTGCAAACGGGAGTTTGAGAGGGAGTTTGTGAGAAGTTTGTGGGGTTTGTGAGATCACTATGGTTAAGAAGAGCCACATTGCTTGTGCCAGCACTGCTTCTGTCTCCTCCACCTTTATCCAGATAGACATTCTGACCATGGATATCTCTACCCAGATCCTGATGTGGATTTGCAGAAATTGTGGCCTGCATTTCCCACTCATAGAAAACCAGGATGGGGGAAATCATCCAGTGTGAGAGGTGGAATCTCTCAGGAAGCAGGTGGGAGAGCTACAGGAGGAGGTGGCTAGGTTCAGGAGTTTCCATGCTGATGAGGAATTCCTTGAGAGCATTCATGAAGAGATGTTGAAAGCTGAGGAAGCTAGCCAGCTATGGAAGAGGAGATGGCTCTGTCACAGGGGGACACTGGCAGCTGGTTACTTCTGGCAGCAGGCTGTGCTCCACCCCTGCTCCCAAACCACACACCATGATGAAGATCTGTTATGCAGACCTACTATGAAGTGGAAGAAGAGAAACCATACACCCCAAAGCTGGGAGGATCCAGGATGAAATGAGGGTAGTGGTGATTGGGGACTCTCTTCTGAGGGGGGATGGAGGCACCCATCTGTCACCCTGGCATGGCATCCCAGGAGGTATGCTGCCTGCCAGGGGCCCATATCCAAGACATTACAGAGGGATTGTCGAGAATCATCTGGCCCTCTGACTACTACCCCATGCTATTTATCCATGTGGGTACTAATGATACTGCGAGATGGAGCCCTCAGCAGATCAAAAGTGATTACAGGGCTCTGTGAGTACGGGTGAAGGAGTTTGGTGCTCAGGTGATGATTCCTTCGATCCTTCTGGTCACAGGTAAGGATGTGGGCAGAGACAGATGCATCCTGGACAGGAAAGCCTGGCTGCATAAATGGTGTTGGCAGGAGGGCTTTGGCTTCCTGGATGATGGGATACTGTTCCAGGAAGGAGGACTGCTAAGCAGAGATGGAGTCCACCTAGTGAGGAAGGGGAAGAAAATATGTGGACATAAACTGGCTAACTTAGTGAGGAGGGCTTTAAATTAGGTTTGAAGGGGGAAGGGTCAGAACTTGGGGGGGGGGGGGGGGGCCCGGGGGGTTACCAGCGGGGATAAAAGAGAAACTAGTCAGACCTCCCTGAGGGGGGGTGGGGATTAAATCAGTATCTTACGTGTCTGTATACTAATGCGAGAAATATGGGGAATAAGCATAAAGAATTCGAAATGCTAGTAGCTAAACACACTTATGACGTAGTGGGCATCACAGAGACTTGGTGGAATAATACATATTACTGGAATATTAATATAGCAGACTACAGCTTGCTTAGGAAGGATAGGCAAGGAAAAAAGGGAGGTGGTGTTACCTTATAAAATATACCTTATTAAAAATGTGTATACTTGGACTGAGGTGGAGATTAAAATAGGAGATAGACACTTTGAATATCTCTGGGTAAAAATAAAATGAGTAAAAAACAAGGGTGATGTCATGGTAGGGGTCTACTACAGCCTCAGGCCACCTAACAAGGAAGAAGAGATGGATGAGGCTTTTTTCCAACAATTAACAAAATAATCCAAAGCACTGGACTTTGTGATGATGAGGAACTTCAACTACCCGGACATCTGTTGGGAAAATAACACTGCAAGGCACAGATTATCCAACAAGTTCTTGGAATGTATTGGAGACATTTTTTTATTTCAGAAGGTGCAGAAAGCTACTAGGGGAGAAGCCATTCTTGACTTGATTTTGACAAACAGAGAGGAACTGGTTGAGAATTTGAAAGTGGAAGGATAACTTAGGTTAAAGTGATCATGAAATGGTAAAGTTCATGATTCTAAGGAATGGTAGAGAGAAGACCAAAATAAAGATGATGGATTTCAAGAAGGCAGACTTTAGCACGCTCAGGGAGTTGGTAGGAGCTATCCCGTGGGAAGCATATGTAAGAGGAAAAACAACTGAAGACAGTTGGCAGTTTTTCAAAGAACATTATTAAGAGCACAAGAGCAAATTATTCCATTGCATAGGAAAGGATAGGAAGTATCTCAAGAGACCACCCTGGCTTAACCAGGAGATTTTCAATAATCTAAAAATAGAGTCCTACAAAAAGTAGAAACTAGGTCAAATCACAAAGTATGATGAGAAACAACACAGTTATGTAGGGGAAAAATCAGAAAGGCCAAGGTACACACTGAGATCAAACTAGCTGACAGCATAAAGGGTAACAAAAAACATTAAAAAAATACATTAGAAACAAGAGGAAGACCACGGACTTCATAAGACCGTTACTCAACAAAGAAGGAAAAACAGTAACAGAAAATGTTGAAATGGCAGAGGAACTAAATGATTTCTTTGTTTTGGTCTTCCCTGAGAAGGTTGGTGGTGATTGGATGCCGGGTGTAGGGGAGGGCAGTAAAAATGGGATAGGATCAGAAGCTAAAATAGGGAAAGACCAAGTTAAAAATTACTTAGAGACAAGTTAGATGTCTTCAAGTCACCAGGGCCGGATGATATGCACCCTAGAATACTGAAGGAGCTGACTTAGGAGATATCTGAGCCATTGGCTATTATCTTTAAAAAATCATGAAAGACTGGAGATGTCCCAGGAAAGAACAAATATAGTGCCCATCTATAAAAGGAAATAAGGACAACCCAGGGAATTATAGACCAGTCAGTTTAACCTCAGGACCAGGAAAAATAATGGGGCAAACAATTAAGGAATCAATTAAAAAACATCTAGAAGAGAATAAGTTGTAAAGTGATAGTCAGCATGGATTTGTCAAGAATAAATCATCAACCTGATAGCTTTCTATGACAGGGTAACAAGCCTTGTGCATAGAGGGGAAGTGATAGATGTAGTATATCTAGACCTTAGTAAGTCTCACATCACCTTCTCATTAACAAGCTAGGGAAGTACAACCTGGATGGACTTACTATAAGATGGGTGCAAAACTGGTTGGATAACCACTCCCAGAGAGTAGTTATCAATGATTCACAGTCATGCAGGAAGGGCATAATGAACGGGGTACCACAGGAATTGGTTCTGGGTCCGGTTCTGTTGAGTATTTTCATCAGTGATTTAGATGGTGGCATAGAGAGTGCACCTATAGAGTTTGCCGATGATGAGTTTGCTGGGGGGCATGGCAAGTGCTATGGAAGATAGGATCACAATTCAGAATGATTTGAACGAAGTGGGAAATGGTCTGAGGTAAATAGAATTAAATTCAATAAAGACAAGTGCAAAATACTTCACTTACGAAAGAACAATCCATTGCACACATATAAAATGGGCAATGACTGCTTAGGGATCTGGGTCTCATAGTGGAGCACAAGCTAAATAAGAGTCAACAGTGTAACGCTGTTGCAAAAAAACCGAACATCATTCTGGGATGTATTAGCAGGAATATTGTAAGTAAGACACGAGAAATAATTCTTCCGCTCTACTTCACGCTGATTAGGCCTGAACTGGAGTATTGTGTCCAGTTCTGGGTTCCTCATTTTAGGAAAGATCTGGACAAATTGGAGAAAGTCCAGAGAAGAGCAACAAGAATGAGTAAAGGTCTGGAACACTTAACTTATGAGGGAAGATTGAAAGAGCTGTTTGTTTAGTCTGGAAAAGAGGAGACTGAGAGGGGTCATGATAACAGTTTTCAAGTACCAAAAAGATTGTCAAGAGGAAGACAGCGAAAATTCATTCTCCTTAGCCGCTGATGATAAGACAAGAACCAATGGGATTAAATCACAGCAAGGCAGGTTTAGGTTGGCCATTAGGAAAAAAATCCTTACTGTCAGGGTGGTTAACCACTGGAATAAGTTGCCTAGGCAGGTTGTGGATTCTCCATCATTGGAAGTTTTTAAGAGCAGATTAGACAAGCACCTGTCAAGGATGGTTTAAGAGGGTATTAGTCCTGCCATGAGTGGAGGAGACAGGAATTGATGACCTCTCATGATCCCTTCCTGTTTCTATGATTCTGTGATTCTATAACTTTATATCCAGTGGGGTAGCCGTGTTACTCTGTGTACAGCAAAAACAACGAGAGTCCTGTGGCACTTTAGAGACTAAAAAATTTATTTGGGCATAAACTTTCGTAGGCTCCAACTCAGTTTGTCAGATGCAGGAACCCACGAAAGCTTATGCCTGAAGAAATACTGAAGGACTCTCGTTGTTATAACTTTATAGGCAGGCCAGGTCTTAATAGAAGAGCTTGGGCTAGAAATCAAGACCTTCTGCCTCCCAGAATTGGGTTTATTACAAGAAGTTTTGTTATTCAGAGGGAGAGTGTTTATTATGGATATTTTAATAATTTTCCATATATGGAAATAACATTAAATCTAGTGTCAGTTGAGATGGTTTGAATTATTAGTCACAAAATGCATGTAATATCCTTAGTTAATTCATGAGTTGTTGTACACTCAGGCATGAGTAATAATATTCAATAGGAATATTTTCATTAAAAATCAGTTGGCTAAAATTGCTGCTATTGTTTACAGTTTTCATATTGGAGATTACATTTTTCTTAAAATGTCAACATTATTTTCCTGTGCAATACTCTTCCATAACTAGTAATGACATTTCCAGAGAAAACTTGCTTTCAGCAGTTTGACAGGATTCCTTATTACTACTGAGGTATTGTGCTTCTCTTTAATTACGTTTATGACAAAGTGATACGACAGCTGTCTAGTTAAATCCTAACCTGAAATGCTAATTATGGCCTCAGTTCAGCAAAGCATTTAAGGACATACTTATCTTGAAGCATACAATTAGTGTCATTGACTTCAGTGGTAAGTTCTTTGGTTGAGGAAGATGGACTTCCATGCTAAAAATTATGGATGGACTTACATGCTTTGATGAATTGGGATCTGTGTTTTGAAAAATGACCTTCAGTTATTCTTAATATAAGTTTTATTAGCTATTAAAATAGTTCATTTACTGAACAAAAGTGATTATACATCAAGGTTATTCGCATCTAATAAAAATAAAAACTCCCACTAAAGTTAATATATTTCTTGAGGTTAACTATTTGTTTGATTTTATTTAAGAAAGCATATATTCTATATCAAAGATACTGAAAATTGTGACTAGCAGGTGGTTGCCTGCCACAGTAGGAATTCAGAAATGTTTATAAAAATCAGATAAAAATAAAAGAAAATGAAGCCATTGTAAAGGCAGGTTTTCAGTGGTATCAGTAGTGGAACATTGTATTTGGATAGAATAGGAGTAAAGATTTATACTCGGGAATACGTAAGTCTTGAATATTGTAGGGTGAAAATATATCATTCACCTAGTCAGTTGTGTAATAGTCTGTCATTGGAGGACATTCCTTCTTGATCCATTCCAGGATGAACAGTTTGTCTGAAGCATGTGTATTGATATATTTTATTTTATTTTATTTAGTCTTAATGGCTGTTACTGCTGATGCATGTCTAAGACTGCTGGCTGAAGTAGGAATCAAGAGATCTCTATTCTAGTCACATTTGTGTTATTAACTCTATAATTTACCTTGGGCAAGTTGCTTATGGACAGATTACATACTCATGTAGATTAGTATTTTGTGTCATGTGAAACACTAACCTCATCCTTAATCCCTCCTTGCCTCAATTATGTATCTGTAAAAGACTATTGATACTTGCCTCACAGAGATAGTGAACTTTCATTCATCAAAATTTGTAATGTGCTGTGGTATTCTTGCATAGAAGGAAATTTAAAAAAAAAAAAATTCCAAAGACTTCTTTAATTTACAGTTCAAGTTAGCCATCTGTATTGATTGGTCAAAGGAATTGTAAGTACCGGTAACTTTAATTCAAGTGCTTTATTTTGAAAAATCTAAAATTAGAATGTTTTCGGTCAGATCCTCTTCTGTCCTGCTCCTTATATGGCTATTTAAACCTATGTAAAACATGTGAAAATGCTCCCAAATCAGAATGGTTCCATTTCTACTCAATTTGCTGAGGTGTAAATGCTTATACAGGGTGTAAGTAGTGGAGAATTTAGGTCAAATTCTTTACATTTTTACATCCTAACAATAATCGTCCATTAAGTTGACAGGTTAGGAGTCACAGTATAAATGGGTCTTTGGAAGGAGTTAGAAGTTGGAGAGTTTTTGGAAAACCAAGTTGTTATATTTTTTAAAATGGCTTCTGTGAACATTTGGGAAGTCTGTTGTCCTAATTATTATGTTTTGCTTGAAATTCTGTTTCATCCATTTCCTACGCAGGAGTTCATTAGTGAACTATGTGAAAAATATATTAATTTCAACATGGGGTTGCTATCTTTACAAGTGTAACTGAGGAAGCGAAAGCATCTGATATTGGTTGGATAATTACTTATGGAATACTTTTCTCAATTAAGGTACCTGATTTTTCTTTTATATCTTCATTTGGTCATACGGAGAGTATTAACATATAAATATGTTTTAAGCACATTTACTGAGTGGGTTTTTTTCTGCATCTTAGTTGGTGTTTTGTTGGTGGCAATGTCATTTTACACTATTATGGTATATAGACCCCAGTGATACAAGACATAAATTAGCTCATGGTGTTAAATTACCATCATTTTAGATTTCCTGTTATTTAATATTTAATGCTTAATACTACTGTGTCAGACTAGGCACTTTACTTCACTCATGTCCTGTATTCTTTCGCATTTCCATATATGTGGGAGTACTCTTGGGGCCTAGTAATTTGTAAAACAGACCGTAGGGACTTTATATCAAGCTCTTGACCAGTCTCTTAATTATTTACCACGTCAAAGATCCTCTAACGTTGTTTTTTATTGTGCCCTTGTGGGCCATTTGCTAAAAAGCAATTTGCTGTTTTAGAGATAAATTAGCTTTATTCCTTCCTGTTCATGTACACAGAAAAAGCACTCTGAATAGGCTTTCCAATGTGTCAGAGAACCTATTAAATTCTTTTGCCTTCATTTTTTACATTTTTAAGATATATTTTTGACCTGGTTTGTTCTTAATAGCAACAAACTTCTTCATGTTTTAATACTAGACTTGCCTTTTTCTAAACACTGTAGGTAACAGATGAACTACCAGAATTCAGCAATTTTTCAACCTCTCCAAAATCTCTGTGGAGGTGGGAGGAAGGGGAGAGATGGTAGTAGTGTTTTCTACATATCTGTCTTATGGCTAGATTCATCACATCATAGAATCATAGAATAATAGGGTTGTAAGGGACCTCACGAGGTCATCTAGTCCAAGCCCCTGCTAAAAAGCAGGACCACTCCCACTAAATCACCCCAGCCAGGGTTTTGTCTAACCGAGCCTTAAAAATCTCCAAAGATGAAGATTCTACCACCTCCCTAGATAGCCCATTCCAATGCTTCACCACCCTCCTAGTGAGAAAGTTTTTCCTAATATCCAACCTTGACCTCCCCAGCTGTAATTTGAAACCATTGCTCCTTGTTCTGTCCTCTGTTACCCTCGAGAACAGCCTAGCTCCCTCCTCTTTGGAGCGACCCTTCAAGTAGTTGAAGGTTGCTATCAAATCTCCCCTCAGTCTTCTCTTCTGTAGACTAAATAAGCCTAGTTCCTTCAGTCTCTCCTCAGAAGTCATGTGCCCCAGCCCCCTAATCATTTTTGTTGCCCTCCGCTGGACTCTTTCTAATTTGTCCACATCCTTTCTGTAGTGGGGAGCCCAAAACTGGACACAGTACTCCAGATGCGGCCTGACCAATGTCGAATAGAGGGGAATTATCACATCCCTCGATCTGCTGGCAATACTCCTACTGATGCAGCCTAATATGCCATTGGCCTTTTTGGCAACAAGGGCACACTGTTGGCTCATATTCATCTTCCCGTCCACCATAACTCCCAGGTCCTTTTCTACAGCGCTGCTACTTAGCCGATCGGTCCCCAGCCTGTAGGAGTCCATGGGATTTTTCCATCCTAAGTGCAGGACTTTTCACTTGTCTTTGTTGAACCTGATGAGGTTTCTTTCAGCCCAGTGTTCCAATTTGTCCAAGTCTCTCTGGATCCTGTCCCTGCCCTCCAGAGTATCTACCATTCCCCCCAAGTTGGTGTCATCCGCAAACTTACTAAGCACGCAGTCTATTCCATCATCAAGATCATTAATGAAGATGTTGAATAGAACCGGCCCCAGGACCGACCCCTGGGGCACTCCACTCGTTACCGGTTGCCAACCAGACATCGAGCCATTGATTCCTACCCGCTGAGCCCGTTGATCTAACCAGTTTTTGATCCACCTTACGGTCCACTCGTCCAACCCATACTTCCTTAACTTGCCAATGAGAATGCTGTGGGAAACTGTATCAAAAGCCTTGCTAAAGTCAAGGTATATCACGTCAACGGCTCTTCCCGCATCCACAAATCTAGTCATCTCATCATAGAAAGAAATCAGGTTGGTCAGGCACGATTTGCCCTTGGTGAACCCATGTTGACTGTTCCTGATCACTCTATTTTCCTCCAAGTGTTTCAGGATGGATTCCTTGAGGACCTGCTCCATGATTTTCCCAGGGATTGAGGTGAGGCTGACCGGTCTGTAGTTCCCCGGATCCTCCTTTTTCCCTTTCTTAAAGATAGGTACTATATTTGCCTTTTTCCAGTCCTCCGGGACCACCCCCGTTCGCCACGAGTTCTCAAAGATAATGGCCAGCGGCTCTGCAATCACTTCCCCCAACTCCCTCAGCACCCTCGGATGCAGTTCATCCGGCCCCATGGACTTGTGCACATCCAATTTCATTAAGTGTTCCCTAACCTGACTTTCCATCACCGAGGGCCACTCTTCTCTCCAGTCCGCGTTACCCCGTGTAGTAGCCTGGGAGCTGGCCCGCCCTGTGAAGACTGAAGTAAAAAAAGCATTGAGTACTTCAGCCTTTTCCACATCATCCTCCACGAGGATGCCTGCCCCATTCAGTAAGGGACCTACACCACCTCTGATCCTTTTCTTGTTGCTGATATACTTATAGAACCCCTTTCTGTTATCCTTCACATCTCTTGCTAGTTGCAACTCCAATTGTCCTTTGGCCTTTCTGATTTGATCCCTGCAGTCCCGAGCAATATCTTTATATGCCTCCCTTGTCATCTGTCCAAGCTTCCACTTCTTGTAAGCTTCCCTTTTATGTTTCAGCTCCCCGCAGAGTTCCCTGCTAAGCCACGCTGGTCGCCGTCCACATTTGCTGTTCTTTCTGCACATCGGAATGTTATCTTCCTGTGCCTTTAACAGGGTTTCTTTAAAATACAGCCTGCTATCTTGGACACCTTTCCCCTTCAGATCAGCCTCCCATGGGACCCTGCCCATCAGCTCCCTAAGGGAGCCAAAATCTGCTTTTTTGAAGTCCAGGGTGTGTGTTCTGCTTCTTTCCTTCCTTCCATTGATCAGGATCCTGAACTCTACCATCTCATGGTCGCTGCTGCCCAGGTTGCCATTTACTTCTACTTCCCCGATCAATTCTTCTCTGTTTGTGAGCAATAGGTCTAGAGGTGCAAGGTCCCTAGTTGGTTCCTCCAGCATTTGTACTAGGAAGTTGTCCTCAATATTTTCCAAAAACTTCCTGGATTGCCTGTGCACTGCTGTATTATCTTCCCAGCAGACATCAGGATAATTGAAGTCCCCCATAAGAACCAGGGCCTGCGATGATCTGGAAACTTCTGTTAGTTGTCCATAGAATGCCTCATCCACCTCCTCTTTCTGGTCTGGCGGTCTGTAGCAGACACCCACCACAACATCCCCCTTGTTGCATTCTCCCCTAAACTTAACCCACAAACTTTCAACCATCTTGTTTCCACTTTCATAGTGGAGCTCCGAGCAGTCATACAGCTCTTTTACATATAACACTACTCCTCCCCCCCTTTTTCCCTGCCTGTCCTTCCTGAACAATTTATATCCATCCATGGCAGTGCTCCAGTCATGCACGTTATCCCACCATGTTTCTGTTATTCCAATTATATCATAGTTCCTTGTCTGTGCCAGTACTACCAATTCTTCCTGCTTGTTTCCCAGGCTCCTCGCATTTGTGTACAGGCACCTAAGATACCGGGCCCATTGCCCTACTTTGCCCTGTCGATTCTCCCTCCTGTCGCATCTTCCTCCTTGCAATTTCTCCCGGTGTCCTCCTTCCCCACTCGCCTGAGGTATTATGACTTCATCAGGAAATAAAAAACAATTATTTGATCCCACCCCCCAGTTCCAACTACCCTCTCTTTTATTCCTGCTGTTACAGCCCCAGCATCCCCCAAGTTCCATCCCTTCCCCCAGGTTTCCCTCAGTTTCAGTTACCTGTGGGCCTTGGTCACCTTCTCCCTTCGAACCTAGTTTAAAGCCCTCCTTACCAGGTTAGCCAGTCTGCTTCCAAATATGCTCTTTCCCTTCCTGGATAGGTGGAGTCCATCTTTGCCTAGCAGTCCTTCTTCCTGAAACAGCACCCCATGGTCGAGGAAGCCAAAGCCCTCCTGGTAACACCATCTCCGCAGCCAGGCATTCACCTCCAGGATGCATCTGTCTCTGCTCGGGCCCCTACCCTTGACTGGAAGGATCGAGGAGAACACCACCTGTGCACCGAACTCCTTCACCCGTGCTCCCAGAGCCCTGTAGTCACCTTTGATCTGCAGAGGGTCACTTCTCGCAGTATCATTGGTTCCCACATGGATGAGTAGCATGGGGTAGTACTCAGAAGGATGGATGATCCTCAACAATCCCTCCGTAACGTCTCAGATACGGGCGCCTGGCAGGCAGCATACCTCCTGAGAGGCCTTATCTGGGCGACAGATGGGTGCCTCCGTCCCCCTCAGAAGAGAGTCACCAACCACCACAACCCGACGTTTTCTCCTGGGTGTGATGGTTGTGATCCTCCCAACCTTGGGGGTGCATGGCTTCTCCTCTTCCATCTCATCTCCTGTCTGTAGTGCTGCGTAGCGGTTCTTTACCACAACGGAGGGTGGGATGGGAGCAGGGGCCGAGCACTGTCTGCTGCCAGAAGTAACCAGCTGCCAGTGTCCACCCTCTGCTTGAGCCATCTCATCCTTCTCCGAGGGTGTGGCAGCAGTCCTTTGCCTCTGGATAGTTTCTTCATCCTTGCATGTTTCCTCATGGATGCTATCCAGGAACTTCTCCAGGGCATGGATACTCCTGAGCCTGGCCACCTCCTCCTGTAACTCCCCCAGCTGCTTCCTGAGAGATTCCACCAGGAGACACCTCTCACATTGAATGATCTCCTCAGCCTGACCGTCTGAAAGTGGAAAATGCAGGCCACAGTCCTTGCAAGTCCACGCCAGGATCTGGGTAGAGATATCCATGGTCAGTATGTTTGTCTGGATACAGGCGCAGGTGGAGGAGACAGTAGCAGTGCTGGCACAAGCGGTGCGGGTCCTTTTCACCATAGTAGCTACACAAACCACAAACTCCCCTGTTTGCAGTCCCTGTTTGCAAGCTCCCCCTGGTCGCTCAGCCACTGGCTTTTAAGGCTCTCTCTGCCTGGGTCAGCCCTTGCCCCTCGTTAAGCACACAGGGGAAGGGTGATCACAAGGCTGATTGAGCTGAGCAGGGCTGAGCAGAGAACAATGGTACAAACAGCCCCCAGACAATCACTCAATCACAATCCCAACTCACACAGTAACTGACAATTCACAGAAATCACCTGTGGGAAAAAAAGACACAAGCACAAGCACACACAGTCAGCAAATGTATCTATCTGCCCAGGTGCTCTCTTATACCAAGACAAAGCCCCACTGACATTAAACTTAGTGTAGGAGCATGACCCCAGGACCCCATTGAGATGGAGGGGTCAAGCCCTAATACTCTGCAGTTTAGGCAGAGACCTACTGGAATCCCACATTCCCATGCACTGACTTTCTTTCTCCTCTGGACTGTCAAGTTTGGTGGATGGTTAAGTTTTTCCACAGTGCACCAAAAATGGTCTAAAGAGGCCACATTTTGGGAGCGTGCTAAGAAGTCTGGGATATGGTTGGTCAGACTTGGGCCCACATAACACAGTATAGATGCAAGAGCACCAGGTTGGGATAAAAAATTCAACAATTCCTAAACTAGGGTTGCAAATGAATGTAGATTCTCAAATCTTGGCAGGGTTTGCCAAGTCAAGTTCTGCTAACCCTGGGCTTACATTGGAGTATAGAGATATCTTGAGTGGCTTCTTAATTTAAGATTTTTGGGGAAGAACTTGTGAAAAAGAGATAACTACTGTATCCCATGCTAAGAGGCTTCTAAGGTTTCTCCTAGCCTCCAGTCAAGCTGAATTCTGCAGACAAGAAGGTATGTTGAGAATGTCTTGCTCACAGAACCCATAAAATTTCAACCTTCAACTGCAGTAGCAGTGATAGACTTGGGAGAGAGAGTCTCTCTAAAAAAGCTAAGAGTTGGCCCATTAAAAGTTTTTTTTTAAAAAAGCACACAAGTACCTTAAAAAGTAGAGAAGGAGTCACTGATGAATCAAAAGGTATTCAGAAAATATTGTTTCAGATCAAATGTTAATATTTTGTTTTCACAGCCAAAATGTTTCATTTCTATTTTGAACATTACACACGTTTTAATTGCTTTTTAAAATAAAATTAAAGGAACTTTTGAAAGTAAACATTGATTTGAAACAAAACTGAAAATTTTTAATGTTATAAACATCAAAATAAAACATTTTGCTTTTTCAGGGGGGGTTTCTGTCCAAAACAATACAGTGGAATTGACATGAATTCACTCTGTGTTGTAGTTGTACCCGTGTCAGTCCTGGGATATTAGAAGTTGGTCCAATAAAAGATATTACCCCACCCATCTCGTCTCATGAATTTACTAAACATTTGTTTTACAAAATCTTTATTTTTTTGCCCCCCATTTTTTTAAATAAAAAATTCCACCCTGTTCTAGAAGGCTGTACCTGTAAAGAAAGTGTATTATCTATTCAAAGGTAAAGGAAGACAGTTCTGTTTGCTGCTAGTGTTTGGGCATTTGGAAGTGGCAATCAAGCCAATAGATCTTTACTTTAATCTACAATATACCATGGCTCTTCCAGAGGTTTGGCAAAGATATTAAATAACAGGGCTGATAGGACAGCGGTCTTTGGGACGCCAGATGAAAAAGCTGTCACAGCTACTTATTGTCATTATAGGTGATCCCATCAGACAAGTGAAACTGTTATTCAACAGCACAGGAAAGAATCAGAAAAATACTGGATCCAACTGAAACTGCCTGGGGAATGTAGGCAGAAAGTAAATATATAAAGTCATATTTTCCCAGCACACTACAGACAATATTCATACCCTTATGAAAAGTGCCACAGGATCTTTAGAGATTGGTAGTGTACCGAGGGTTGCCAGTGCAAGGGGAAAACCTACATTTGCGCCTTCCCCCGGCTCATGCCTCCCGCACAGGGCAGGAGGTGTTCCAATGCCACACCCCAGCTATCCTGGGGAGTAGGGTCAGTATCTGTGTATCAGGGGGCAGAGGCTTGGGGGGATGAAAATGCAGGCTGGGCACAGCTGCCCGCCCGCCCCCATCCTTCCTGCCCTTACTCAGAGTGTGATGCATGGCTTTCCCCCTGCAGCCTGGCACTGGCTCTGATGGGGGTGAACCCTCAGTTCCTCCTGTGCCCCCCACTCCCTGAGAAGGGCTGGGCTAGGCCCCCTCCATACTTACCTGCTGCTCCAGACACACAGCCTAGCCCCTCAGATGCCAAGAGGCAATCTTCCCCCCTCCTTCTAGTCTGGGGAGAGGGGCCAGGCTGGCCCTTCACCATGCATGTGGGGGGAGGGGCACTGAGGGGCAGAATCACACTAGATAATACACATTTGTGAACCGTTCTGAGATTTTATGTAAACGTATCAATTGGTCAGGGATTCTTTTCAATCTTCAAGCTGTGTGATGCACAGTTTTGGAGGGGGTGAGTGTGAGATGTTTCACTGAATCAAGTCTCCTATGGGACCTGAGCACGCTTTGCCAGATGGCAAGGAGCTGCGGTGCCTAGGCATTGGGATGGCTGTGCCTTTAAGAGCCCAGCCCTGGGAAGCTGCTCCAGTGCTGCTGAGAGTTGCGGTCCCATGAGGGGAAACAGAACCCCCCTCCCCCTGTGATTTTTGAAAAGCAGGCAGGTGGCTCATCCCATTGAGGAAATTTTCACCCCCTCTGCCTCTCCCTGTGCCAGGGTTTTGCCCTCTCTAGATAGCAGGCAGAACCTCACCCCTGGGCTAATCTCAACTCCTACAACTCTTATGCTTAATGCTACCCCTCAGTCTCTCTTCTCAGGGCAGTAAAATTCTGCTCTCTGCTCTGATCCTGCCCATCCCTCCCTCCAACCGTCCCCCTTTGCCCGGTTTTAGACCTTCTGAAGAGCAGGCAGCAGAATGTAACTGCGAGGAATGGCAGAGTGAGGGCATGGCTTCACCAAATGTTACTGAGCATGCTCAATACAAACTAGACCCAAATTCGGATAAGTCCCACTTATTGTTATGACAATTTTTATGATTTTTGTTTTTGGTGAGTGATAGGACTTCAGGGGGTCCTGGAACTCATCTTGTGATAATGTGAGATGCTCCAACCCCTTCCCCCCCACTCTGAAGCCATAAGAGTTTCCTCCCTCCACTTGTCGTTCTCACAAGACAGGAGGAGGGATCTAGTAAGGCAAACTGATCGGGACAGCTTGGCTGCTTCTCCTCCTTCCCCTCCTGTGAGCATGGACAAGGTAGTTTCTCTGCTCCTTCCCCCTGCAGCACCCAGGAGCTCTGCTCCTTCCCCCTGCAGCACCCAGGAGCTCTGCTCCTTCCCCCTGCAGCGCCCAGTGTGGGAAGCGTCAAAGGGAATGAGGAGCTCCTAAAGCTGCCCTCACCTCCACCTCTAAAGAGAGAAGCACCTCTCTGCCATCCCCCCTTCCCAATTTAAAAAGTCTCATGAGTTTCATGCTCAGATTCATGATTTGTGACCTCTTGAGGTTGGCAGTGCCGCTACCAATAAACTCTATCTCTGCAATAAAGCACTTATAAAAGTACATATATGTATAGAACTTTTCTTACATTCCTTCCCTTTCCAGTGGCTAGCGAGATGAGTCCATATAGGCTACCAATATGCTTCACTGAGTTGTTTGTGAGAGTCAATTCAGGTACCTTATTTCCCATGTGTGTACCTCCATATAATGGGTATTTGAATTCTCACCCATCTCATAACTGTGGCCTTTTGCTGCAAATATCATGAATCGTTGTTCTGTACGGTACCCTGCAGACACACATCATTTAAACGTGAAGGAGTTCAGCTGCAACTTTGTCTTTTCTTTTCTTTGAACTTTTTATTGTGCTCAATACAGCTGATTTACTTGCTGCTGCTATAATTTTCTTGTCCAGGGTCAAAATAAGGGCCCTTGGGGCCCCGGGCTGTCCACCTCTGTGGGCCCCACCAGCCTGGGGCCCCAGCCCCACACCACTCTGGGCCCCCCTTGCCTGGGGCCCCATTCCCCCCACCATGACAGCCTGTGGACAGGCCAGCACTGGGTGGAGCCCTGGTGTCGGAGGCCGCTCTCTGCTGTGTTCCCAGTCTGGCTGGTCTGCCCCTGGGTGCAGGGCCAGCTGGCATGTGGTGAAGTCCACCAGAGCCCCATGCCTTCCCCCCAGCACAGGTAGGGCCACTCCAGGCTCTGCCAGTGCTGTGGGGGCTGAGCAGGGTGGTGGGGACTGCCCAGATCAAGGCAGGGGCCTTATGGGCTGAAGCCAGGGGCCCCACTTTGTGCCAGGGCCCAGGACTTCAGCTCATGTGTTGATCCAGCCCTGCTGCCATCTATGAAACCTTTGCTTTCTTCTTTCACTTGTCTCAACTCTGATTATATGTTCTAATATTCCATCACAGCAACTGAGTTTCTGCAGACTGCCTAGACTAACACGGCTACCCCTTTGGAACTTGCCTAGATCCTATAGATTCAAATGGTAATGCAAATGTCTCTCTCAACTCCAAGTATTCCTAGATTGATCTTGTCAACTGCTGAGAGTTTCATGTATATTGATTTCTTTTGTCCTTCCATTCACCCAAAAGGCAGTCAACAAATTGTGCTGTTCCTGAGGTTCTAATTAATAAATTATATTATATTCCAAATCTATAGATAAATAGCATCATAGATGTTGTGGCACGTGCAGTGATTCAGGCTGGCAACTAAACTTGGATCCTGGGATCTTGAAACCAAACTGCAGCCTATGAAACAATCTCTGCACTGTTTCTTTTAGTGCACTAGAATAAATGCAGCTAGAGCAAGTCTGTGTACCTGGGCTGGGAATCACAGCTCTCGGTTGTAGTTTAGAGATACCCTTAAGTTTCTGCCATTTTAGCTGAACCTGTTTCCAGTGGTTCTTGTCATAGCTTGTCATTTTTTAAAAAGATTTACACCTCAAATACAAGTGTTTCAAAACAATAAAATAAATGTTGTATCAAATGCAACTTAGAAATCTGAGTTCCATTTTCAGTAGTGACATAGGCATTGTTTTGCTGTTGTAACTTATTTCTGGTTACAGCTTGTTTGGCAACTCTCCAAGTAGATTCAGATAATTTATTGATCAAAGACTACTGGGGTCAGATCTTAGAGGAATCCTATAGCTGTTGGAAATGATCCAACACATGGGCTCATTGGGAGAGGAAAAGTAAGGGCTAACATGGGATAGCAAATTTGACATAAATTTTGGAAGTTATATGGCAGCAAATAAGGCCAATGTAGTTTTGGGACTACACATACAAAGCCGTCTTGTCACTGAGCTGAGAAATAAGTTTCTCTATAACACTTTGATGCAGGTACATTTATATTCTAATCAATGCATGACATTGGATTACCATAAAAATATTTAGCAAATTGGAGCGAGTTTGGAAATGATCAACAAAACTGGCTCTGGGAGAACTGATTTATGAGTTAAAAATGAAGAGAGAAAAACATGCATTGTAAGACAAACACAAGACATAACCTACAGATTGTTGAAGGTTGCTAGCACCAGCTGTGATTGTGATAGGTAGGAATATAGCTGGGAGAAGTAGGATGAAGTTGAGAAGGGCAAAATTTAGGCTAAATGTCAAGAGGGAAGAAAATTTTCAGAATCTGAGTTCTGTAAATAGTTTAAAAAAGGGACTATTCACGGTGACTCTCTATTGCTAAGGGTATGTACCTGTAGGTGTTTGTCTCACTTCTGTGAATCTGTGTCCTTGTGTTCAGTGGGCTTTTCTTTGAGAAATTTCAGTTACTATTACTGGTCATAACAATTGTGAAAATGTTAGTGTTTATGAGGCACCAACTACTGACAGATATTAAACCCGACTCTGAAGAGATTGATACAACACAAGGTTAAAATGCTTAAAACCATTGTATGCATTTGGAAACTCTTATATTTAGCAGTCCTGATAAGAACACGATTAATCATGACGGGGGAGTTGTTTATAAGCTGATTATAATTAAAGGGAGATTTCCCAATATCTTGTCCATTCCAGTTTGTGCCATGCTGATGGAGGAATCAATACTGCTAGCCCCAATAATTGGAAGAATTAGTATCAACTAGCACAACAAAATATGTACATCTCCCACACAACAGGTTGAAGACTGCAGAATGACAGCTTTATAATTTTCACCATTCTATGTATTCAAATTCATTCAGTGTAGCTGTGAAAACAGAATGAGATAGAGAAGTTCTACGTATGACACAGTCCCCAATGAGGACAACAAGCTCATTGCTGATAAATAAATTATGTGTGTAAGGCCTTGTACACACTACAAAGTTATTGCGCGATAAAGCCCTTTAATGCGCAATAACAAACAGAGCGTACACACACAACTTACAGTTATTCCGCGTTAAGTCCCTTCTTTTTGCGCAAAATGTAAACCACCTAAACGAGCGTGGTTGCTGCTAACGCGGAATAGTTGTTGCGCGATGGCCAGTGTGTGTACGCTTATCGCGCAATGTGAATATAACGGAAATGGCCCACAATTCAAATTCCATCCCTTCTGCACTTCCGCCTGTACTCTATCGTCGTGACGTCATTTTTCCCGACCTCCTCTTCTGTCCCGCGAATTTTTGAATTCACCACTCTCCCTTCTGCCTCGCTGTTCGGTGCTGCTGCCTCTGTGTGCTTCGCTCGCAATGTCGTCGCGCCGCAGCAAACGAGCTCCAGCCTGGACAGCAGCAGAGGTGATGGACTTGATCGGCATCTGGGGAGAGTCCGCCGTGCAGTCACAGTTACGTGGCAGCCGGAGGAATTTTGACATTTTCGGTCAAATATCCAAAGCCATGACCGAAAAGGGGTACGAGCGAGACACCCTGCAGTGCCGGGCAAAGGTGAAGGAGCTGCGGATAACATTTCACAGAGCCAGAGAGGCTAACCGGCGCTCTGGCTCCGCGCCAGCAACGTGCAAGTACTATAAGGAGCTGGAGGCGATCCTGGGCGGCGATCCCACAACCACCCCGAACTGCACGGTAGACACCTCGGAGACTGCACCCCAAACAGAGAAGGAAGCAGAAGGCGACGAGGCAATTGTGGACGAGGAATCAGAAGAAGAAGACTACGAGGACGGAGAGAACGGAGCCACTGACCCGGGGAGCCAGGAGTTATTTTCCACCCAGCCAGAAACAAGCTCCACTGATTCCTTCTCCACGCCTACCCAGGAATCATCAGAAGGCAGCTCTGGTAAGTCCCGTTCGCGATGTCCTCTATTCTAGGTGCTACAGCTCAGCGTAGACATGGTTTTTTTGCAAGGGGTTTTTGTTTTCGGTGTCCTCAGTTCTGTTCCTTACAGAACTGTAAAGGTGTTACTAGCATTACTTAAAAACGTCATCGATGTATGCCTCGATTTCCAAGTAGTCGTTCCCTTTCAACTCACTGAACGCGTCATCCAAATATTTCCAGAGTCTTCTCTTCAAATTACATGGTAGAGCATTCCTTTGCACTCCACCATTCAGGGACACTCTTCCTTTCAGACTCGCAAGCACTCCTGCGGGCAACATTGCTGCGCACAGTCCTGCAGCGTAAGGTCCCGGCTTGAAGTCGGCAACATGAAGGAGATGCATTCTCGCTTGCAGAGGCACTCTAAGCAGTGTGAGATCTGCCTCGATTTCAGCCATCTCGGGCACGGGATCAGAACTTGGTGTGGCAATAGTCAACTCTCCGTTGTACTAGCTCTGCAACCCGTACCAAGCTTTGGGAAATCTGTTACCGCCCCCCCATAGGTCCCCTCTTGTGTATTGAAGGAATGTGTGGGGAGAACAACATCATTTGCTCCTGACCGTGGCGAGAACAATAGCGGCATTCTACATTTTTCATATCTGAACAGGAATGACCTTCGGTGGACAGTCTACAGCTGCAGCTGAGCGTCTGAGGAGGATAAGGCGGAGGCCTCGCAGGAGCAAGGAAGACGTCTTCCAGGAGCTCATGCAGTTCCATGAGGCTTCTGCGAGGGAGACAAGGCAATGGAGGAGGCAGTGCAGGCAGGACAGGAGACAGAGCAGTGCGAGGAGAGAGCAGCAGAAGGATGCCCTGATAGGCATCATGCAGGAGCAGACCAACCTCCTCAAGACCATGGTCGGTCTGCTACAGGCTCGCACCCCCCATCATCAGCCTCATATGCCTTTCAGTGCATCCACGCCACATTCCCCCCCCAGACAGTTTTTAGACCACCATGGACATCCATGGTGTAACCCTAACAGAACCCCTCCCCCAACATATGTAGTTGAGTCCCGCACCTACACCCACCTTTAGTCCCTACTCCCCTCAAACCCGAGTTTTGATCAATGTTAATTAAATAAAGTTGAATCCTTGTTAAACTTAATCAGACTTTCTTTATTTGTTTCATTAATTTAACATTAACGGTTTTTGATTCAATGAATGTTTACAGGGGAAAAACACAAAATTTCGAAAGCTTAATTTTTAACAGTTGAAACATATAGGAAATGGTTAGTAACTATATTCAAAGGTACAATTTTAA
The DNA here is from genome assembly GCA_007922175.1 of Pelusios castaneus. Lineage (NCBI taxonomy): Eukaryota > Metazoa > Chordata > Testudines > Pelomedusidae > Pelusios > Pelusios castaneus. The sequence continues at coordinate 3,331,261 of ML685867.1, forward strand.
CCAACAGTACTAAAATGGGTTTTTAACGCATCCCTTATGCGAACTGCCCTTAGCTGCGCCCCCCGGATACCCCTCGTGTCTGGTTGCTGGTAGGCATTTTCCAGACGTTGTGCCTCAGTGGTCCAAGAGTTCCTGAATCTCTCCCCCCGGCTTTCACATATATTGTGAAGAACACAGCAAGCCGAAATAACTAATGGGATCCTGTCCTCGTGGAGATCTAGCCTGCCATACAGCGCTCTCCAGCGCGCTTTTAAACGGCCAAAGGCACACTCCACAACCATTCTGCATCTACTTAACCGGTAATTGAAACGCTCCTTGTCAGGATCCAACTTCCCGGTGTACGGCTTCATGAGCCATGGCATCAGTGGGTAGGCGGGGTCCCCAAGTATCACCACTGGCATCTCTACACCGCCCACAATTATTTTCTCGTCTGGAAAAAATGTGCCAGCATGTAGCCTTCTGAATAGTCCAGAGTTTCTAAAGATGCGTGCATCGTGCACCTTTCCAGACCAGCCAGCATTAATGTCCATAAAGCGACCACGGTGGTCCACCAGTGCCTGTAGAACCATCGAAAAGTATCCTTTCCTGTTGATGTATTCAGAGGCAAGGTGGTCGGGAGCGAGAATAGGGATGTGAGTCCCATCTATTGCACCCCCACAGTTCGGGAAGCCCAACTCATTAAATCCTGCGATGATCTCCCTCACGTTTCCCGGGGTCACCATCCTCCTGAGCAGAATACGGTTGATGGCTCTGCATACTTGTGACAGTGCCACTCCAACGGTCGAGCGTCCAACCCCAAACTGGTTTGCGACCGAGCGGTAGCAGTCTGGAGTCGCCAGTTTCCAAAGTGCGATAGCCACACGCTTCTCCACGGTCATGGCGGGTCTCATCCTCGTGTCCTTGCATCGAAGGGCAGGGGCAAGCTCCTGGCATAGCTCCATAAATGTGGCTTTCCGCATTCTAAAGTTCTGTTGCCACTGATCATCATCCCACAGCTGAAGGACGATTCGTTCCCACCAGTCTGTGCTCGTCTGCCGGGACCAAACACGGCGGTTCAGGCTGTGTTGCTGGTCCGCGAAACTGATCAGAATGTCCGTTTGGTTTTCAATGCTGTCATCATCCGAGACCGAGTCATCCGTGTCATGCTCCGAATCATAGCCAAAGGCAAACCGCAACAGAATCTGGGCTGTGTTCACAATGCTGAAGGCAGCATTCAAGATCACAGCTGAATCCATGTCGATTCTGAAAAGGCAGTGCCGAGAAGAAGGTTGCTTCAATTTGAAATTCGCGCTCGTTGCTATTGGCAACCGCTGGGTAGCGTCAGTAGCGGAATGCACCACGGGAGATGATACTGGGGACTCTGGGATACGTACCCACAATCCCCTTCGCTTTCCTGGAGGACTGCGCTCAGAAGGGGGGGGGCTTTGTTCCGTTAGAGCAAGCATAGTGTGTACGCGATCTCGCGCAACAACAGCCACGGGAGAATTAATGCGGAAGAGGATTATTGCGCGTTAAAAATGGTAGTGTGTACATAGCCTAAGTCTGCGTGCATGCCAATTTTGTTGTTACTCTCAAGATGGTACTGAGGGGCTTACGAGCTTTCACTTTGCTATAGTCACTCATGTATCTAGGCTGTGAAAGCACAAAAGCTATGGAAGAAGAAATACATCAAGTGGAGTCCCAAAACAATACTGTTGGAGGAAAAAGCAAACAAACCCAGAACAGCAACAACAACAAAATAAAAGTCTCATTGGATAATGCACAAAAGGACAAACAGCAGGGGGGAAATGGAGCAAGTTCAATTAAAATTTATTTTTACTCTTCTTAATTTATTCCATTTTTAGAAAATGAATAAGTGCCAGGAAGATGTAGAAACAGGGAGGCATTTGTTTGTGCTGTGAATCACAGAGCTCATAGAATACCAACACAAACACACACTCCATAAATCTTCCCATGGTAGGGAGAAGAGGGAAAGAAGTGTGTGAATGTTTTCCCATACTGGTTTTACTTTTGATATAAGCAAGTCATTCTGGGGAACTAACTGGCTCAGGATGTTCGTAACAGATAATATAGCCTTTTACCTTCAGGTCACTGCTTTAGCAACTCCAGATTAGCGGCGAATAAAACGCATCTTCTATGGCCTCTGTAAAATGACTTGATGAGCCCTAGTTCAGTTTCTATTGAACTATCACCATAAGTAAAACCGTCATCATAACTCATGTCTCTTTAGACATCTCATACAACAGACCAATATTGAATAGGTGCCAACGCCTAGCTATGTCTCATCTCCAACAGTGATCCTGGCAGCTTGGGTCTGAAACATAGATGATGTGGGAAATGGGGGAGAAGTGAGAGAAGGAAGAAATGGGAGGCCAAAACTCAAACTCTGTGCTTAGAAGCTAGTCCTCAATCATGCTTTTATTGGTGTGAACCACAGAATCAGCCTTGACCGCTACTGTGTCACCCTTACTGCTCCACCCAGCATAAGGAGTTCGGAAGGAATGTGATGGAGCGTGCTGCACTAAAGCATTCCTCAGCTGGAGGCATGGGGGAGACCACAGCCAGGGAGTGTTTATTGGAGCCCTAAGGCTGCTTTAATCTACAAAGCGTTGGGCTAGCAGAATCCCTAGAATCAGGGAGCTACAGCTGAGTCCTATGTGGCTTATCTTCTGAGTTGTGTTTCTAAAAAATTAAGTGGGACTTCAATGGTGCCTAGAGCTCTTTCTGGACCTTTACATATGCTTCAGTTCCACCCTGGATGCAATAACAGGAATGTGACTTGTGGTTCTGTTATGGAGATGATGACTGGAAATTGATTACATTAGGAAATTTGGTATTTATATAATGTTTACCGCTTGCTGCAGTGGTAAATATCACATAGTGTTAACTGTACCGTGAGAATGTCAAAATGCTGAGTGGGAATGGTGATGGTGTTTTTATTTCAAATTCATACTCTAATCAGACTTTACTTAGGTTTTATGCAACTGTTATTTCTGTTTCACAAATGTCAAGATAAGTGCTCAAAACACCAAAGAGCAAATGAAGGAAAAGATTAGGTTTGTGAGTGGGGAGAGAAAATTCTCATTATTTAGTGCATATGTGTGTGCATGCAAGTTCCTCTGTGTGTGTGTGTGTGTGTGTGTGTGTGTGTGTGTGTAATAGGGAGTGGTTAGACTTGCAGTTAGTAAAAGGCAAAATTGCTGCCTGGATTGCTGGAAGGGATGATATACGTGCAGAAGTTTGGAAGGAATATAGATTAGGTCAGCAACTCCCTGATATTTCAATCAAACTCCACTCAGCCTTTAATGGTAAAGAGGACATGAACGTCTGTTTTTATGTTTAATTAACTAAACGCTAACAGGACAGAAGGTAGCACATTAACATTGTGAAGAACTTTGAACACTCGTTTTCTGGCAGTCTGATTCAGCACTGAATTTGAATCTGTCAATCTGACAAAATTACATTATGATGAATTGGTTTGATCACTTCCCTAAATCTGTTTGGATGGCAGTCCTGATTTAGTAAAACTGAAGAGTATTAGCGCCTAAAGTCCTTCATGAAGACAAAGAGAGGGAGAGGGTAGAGAGTAAACAGACACAATCAACCTTTTGAATCTAATTTTTAATGCCAGTACCGAAAGGCAAGTTATGTCTTGAGTAGCCAAATGTAATTCCACTTGGCAGATGTTTTAAGTGATTCCCATAAGTGGCAGTTATGCTCAGCCTCATTCTCATATTCAGTTTTTTCATCAAAAAATGCCTCTGTCCACAACAAGAGTTGACCTGAAGGCAATTACTACCAAGTTAAGCTCTTAAATATATAGCTCACCCTCTGTTCAGCAGTAACAGGGTATCTGAAATGGTTAAAAAAATGAACAGAACAAAAGTGTGCCAAACAAGTCTAAATCACTGGTGCAGTTAATTTGTTTTTGCCGAGTCTATTTCTCAGTATTGATTTTTGATCTGGGCAATACATTGCCATGAGCTGGAGTTATTTGCAGCTGAAAGCACTTGCTTCATTTTGTTTATTTCAGTGTGAGCAGCTCATGTCTTTGTACAGTTACCACTTAGGGATATCAAAACTGAAAGAACTCAGTTCCAAAGTGTTATAACATTTTTTCTCCTACCTTCCAGGGGACTCACTTTTCCACAGAACAAATAGATGTTTAAAGAGCTTAAGCATCCCTTGCTAGCAATGGGTGTCAGCATCGAGCACAGTTGAACTGGTGTCTAAATGTGCAAGGCCAAGGAATATTTTGAAAAATATTCTCCACTGTTGCTAAACCAGTGAAGGTAGCATCACTGGAACCCCTAGTGTAAACAGCTCTCTGGCTTACAACAGTGTTTTCAGCAATGTGTCAATTAGACTTCTCTCTGCAAGACAATAGTGATGAAAACCAGACAGAGGCCAGTAGGCTGTCTGCATTAGGCCTCCAGATATTTGGCCATGATATTCCATATTCCAGAAGAAGACAGGAAGAGACAATGAAATGGCCACGACTGGAGCCTTAGGAAGGATGAGGATAATATACAGTGGATTGGGAGAGAGAACAGAAGACGGAATTATCTGCAGACAGAAGAAAGGAAGGAAGAGGAGGTCTATGTGATCAGGGACTCCTTACTAAGAAGACTCTACAGCAGTAGTCTCCAACCCATCAATCACAAGCTACTTCTGAACAGTAGCTGCAGTTAAAACCTATGACTGTTCCGCCATCTGCTGGTGAAAGGTTGGAGACCAATGCTCTAGAGGCTAGTCACCAGGGAAAGTCGAAAGAACAAAAGTACATACTTTTTTTGCTGTCTACAAGGATCAAGGATGTGAGATGTGGACCTGAGATTGAAAAGGATCCTCATGGTGATGGGGAAAAATATCCTGATTGTGCTTCATGTCAAGGCAAGTGACACTTCCAGATTCCCACTGGAACTGAACACAGCTGTCTGCAGCAGGCTGGGGAAGATGCTTAGAGCCCTGCAGATCCACAGGTAATCCATTTCAGATCCATGGGTCTCCACGGATGTGGATATCCACAGATCCATTGTTGCGGTTTGGAGCTCAGATGCAGATTCTATTTTTATCTGCCCAGGGTGCATTCGCTGCTGCTGCTGCCTCTGCCATGGCTGCAAAGAGCTGTGAGCAATGTTAAACAGTGCAGCAGAGAACAAAGGAAGTGCTTTAGCCAATCCCGGCTCAGCTCTGCTTGCCATCTGCCAGCCAATCAGAGACAGTCATTCATGGGAGCTCAGCTTACCAACTAGTCCTGTCTCTGATTCTAGGAGCCCCAGAGGCCAGTCCCCACACTCTACCAATTAGCTGGTGATGGGCAGCTACCCTCCAATCCCTTCTCCCACTGCCAGTCACCCAATCAGATGACTGGCAACTACCACTGAACAGCTGAGTGATCTCAGCAGCTCCAGCTTCCCTAGTCCAGGTGGAATAAAAGTTGTTGAGATCCGGGTCAGTGGAGGCTCTGAACTGCATGGAACTGCTGGCAACTTGATTCCCTTCCCCCTTTCCTCCACCAGCCTCCCCTCAGCAAAGCTGTGGCAGTCAGACAGAGACTCTGCTCTTATAGTCAGAGCAGGAGCTGCTGCGAGGTGGGGCGGTGATGCAGATAAACATAAAACTTGGCATGTAGATTCCAAATCAGATACAGGCTGACCCTTTGCAGATGTGCATCCACATTTCTGCATCCGCGCAGGGTTCTAAAGATGCTTAAAGACGTTCAAGTTCAGGTGACCTTTAGATGAATACTTCCATGCTCTAGAAATCGAGGTGAAGGCATGACAAGATAACGAAGCTCCACATATGACTCAAGGATTGCTGCTATGAGGAAGGTTTGAGGATATTCAACCATTTGGAAGCATTCACTGAAAGAGGATATTGTTTGACTCCACCTTATTACCTGGGGTGACTAAGGCTGGTATGATTTACAAAAGGAGTTTTATGCTAGAAAATTAGGGAAGAAACTTAGGAAAGAATTTTGTAATCTATACCTGGCTTTAATGCACAAAAGAAGGAAAATCAGGTAGACGATGATACAGTAAAGGATAGAGAAACTCCACAAGATAGGAGAAAGAAAGTACTAAGATTGATGGAAGCAGTGGTGAGGTAGGTGCTACAGTTAGCAAAAGGACTATAGTCAATTCTGCTAGGAAACTGGGTGAGGTCAGAGAGAAACAGCTGAGATGTTGGTACCCTAATGCAAGGAGCCTAAGCAACAAAACAGGTGAACTAGAATTACTGGTGCAGGATGTAAAACCAGATACTATACGGATAGTAATCATAACTGAAACACGGGTATTTAAGAGTATGTGCTGTTCAGGAAGATAGAAACAAAGGTAAAGGTGGTGAGGCAATGAGGTAAACTATGAAGAATTATGAAGAAATAGCATGGATAAAACCAATTGCTTGCATCAATATCAGTTTGGGGAAGGATTGTAAAAGAGGCTCTGCTAGGCAGTGCTACAGGTCTGCTATAAACCCTTAAGGTCAAATTTAGAAATGGGTAGAAATCTAGTATTATTAGAGAGATAAATACTATGGGAAATTTTATCATTATGAGTCTTTAACTTCACAGATACAGATGGGATAATAAATGATACTAATAATGACAGGTCCAGTTATTCTTGTATGTAATAACCAACAGATTTCTTCATAAAATACTCCCTGGACCAACAAGAGGGGCTTTCATTTTAAGGTATGTCTGTACATTAAATTAGTGCTTGGCAAGCTGGGATGTTCATCTACAAAGCTCCTGCATGCTCCACACTAACTGTCTGGGAGCATATTGCTGCTGTGCACTAAAAAGTTCTCTATTGCATTTTGTCTCCTGCTGTTTCAATCATCTACGTCTTTAAAACTTGCTGGGTGAAACAGCAATATTCAAAAGTATGAGACTTGTAGAGTGAAGAAGAGTCCACACACACACATTTAACATGCAGCATGCTGAAGCAACATAGATTTCCACCCTAGCTTGTAATGCATTAACTTACTGTATAGACAAGCCTCCAGACTTGTTTTTGCTAAGTAATGAGGATATTATAGAAAAACTGGAGTAAATAATCAAGCAATTGGACATCATACCTAATGGCTAAACAACAGCTTTGATTTGCTGTCACAGTCTAACCTGATCCTATGACTTACACTTCCCTGCATTTATTTTCCTCCCATTCTGTACTCCATCTTCAAAAGTCTGACAAAGTGGGATTTTCTCCCACGAAAGCTCATGCAATAAATAAATCTGTTAGTCTTTAAAAGTGCCACAAGGTTCCTTGTTTGTTTTAATCATTAGTTGATTTCATTTAAATTAAATGGGAAGATTTCTTTTTTTTTTTTTTTTTGGTTTCCGAAAAGAACAAACTTTAAGACAATAAAAGAATTAGTTAATGAAGTCAACTGGACTGAATAGCTGAGGGATCCAAATGTGGAGGAACCTTGGAATATCTTTAACTCAAAAGTGCAAAAACTATCAATTTTGTATCCCAATCCATGGGAAAACACTTGTAAGGAAGGGCCCGATCCTAGTAGCATAAATTACAACCTCAAAAGGATATTAGGGATTAGCAGATAAAGAGAATGGGAAAAAGGGACTGATCAAAGAAAGCTGTATTTTGAAAAGTGAGGGAATTGTCAACATCTGAGTTAATAATTGAAAAGGAAATAGAAACAAATAGTGAAGTTCTTTAGCCATATAAATAAAAAGAAAAGAAGTGGGGCCACAATGAAGCAAGGATGAAGTACAGATTAAGAATAACAGGTTTGGCTCCAAACTAAATGAATATGTTGCTTCAGTTTTCAATTAAGTTAATAATGTGCAACATGAGGGCAAAGGTAGGATGGGAATAAGTGTATAAAAATGAGAATTATCACCTCTGAGGTAGAAGAAAAAGTCAAAAAACTTAATATGCACAAATTGAGAGACTTGGTAACCTCAGTCCCAGAGTTCATGAAAGAAATGGCACGTGAAATTGCAAGTCCAGCTGCAAGTATTTTTAATGATTCTGATAATTGGGGGTGGTGCCATATGACTGGAGAAAATCAAACATATCTAGCACCTGTATTTAGAAAATAAAATAAAATAAAAGTGATCTAGGCAACTACAGACCCCTTAGTCTGACCTGAATCCTATGGAAGACTTTGGAACAAATTTTGAGGGAAGGAATAATAAAAGACACAAAGATAACCCCAAAATGGGATAAAATGAGCCATGGGTTTATCAAAGGCAGAATGTGTCAGACTAAACTGATCTATTTCTTTGGTAAGATAATTGTTTTTTAGACAAAGGAAATAAAGTTGGTCTAATATATCTGGATTTATATAAAAAATTTGATACACTACCACATGCGAAATTATTAGTTACAATGGACAACATGGAGAGTAGAACATGAATTGTAAATCAGAATATGTGTTAGCTGAAGTATAGACAACAATGGGTTGTGCTGAAAGGAGAACTATGTGGCTGGAAGAAAGTTACTAGTTGAGTTGCTCAAGGATTGGTTTTGGAATTGATTTTATTTAATATTTACATGAATGACCTTAGTACAAAAAATAGGAGTGTACAAAACATTGGGACGTATCATCGATAGAGAAGGATCAGAATATAATACAAGAACAATTGGATGACCTCAACTATTGGAGTAATAGTAATAAGATGAGATTTAATAATGCAGAGTGCAAGATCATACACTTGGGACCTAATAAAAAGAATTTCTGCCATTATCTATGGTCTCATCAGTTGTATACAGCAGAGGAAAAAGATGTGGATATTTTAGTTGATTGTAGGATTACTAGTTCATCAATGTGATACAACAGTGAAAAAGGAAATATACCAGGGGCCCTGGCAACTCTGGGGGAGGGTGATGGGGGCCTGGCAGGGGCTTTGAAGAGGCCGGCCGGGAGGGCGGTGAGGCCCGTGAGCTTGGCGGATTGGTGGGGGCACTGGCAGAGGCCCCGGTGAGGCCAGGGGGCTGTCAGGGGCCTGCAGCATGGCTGCAGGGGTGTCAAGGTTGGGGCCTCCTCATGTGGCCGGGGGGCCGGGGGGGGAACCAAATCCTTGACTTTTTGCCTGGGCCCTGGAATCCCTAAGACCATCCCTGTCTACAAGTATATGTAAGACCTTGTCTACAATACTGTGTTCAATTCTGATTTCCCATGTTCAAGGAAGATGCATTAAAACTGGACAAGTGCAGAGAAAGGCTGCTAAGATGATCAAGGAAATGGAGAAGCCTATTTTATGTAAAAAGACTAAAAGAGCTTGGTTTGTTTATCCTTCCAAAGCAAAGGCTGAGAGGGAATATGATTCTTCTCTGTATATATAGTGGGATATGAGCATGGAGGGGTATTAAATACCACTGAGGGAAAAGAGCCATTTAAGATAAAGGATAATAGAACAAATAGGTATAAATAGGTCCATGAATAAATTTAGGCTGCAAATTAGAAGGTTTCTAACCACTGGAGGAGTGTCTTTCTGGAACAGCCTTACAATAGAAGGAGTGGGGAGCAAATTAGTTTTAAGATGGAGTTTGATACATTTATAATTGGACTTTATGATGAAATTTCCGGAGATAGTAGGGAGCTGGACTTTTGATGATCTTTCCAATTCTATGTTCCTATCTAATGTTCGCTTTTGTCTGAGGATGCTATATGCCAACACTCTACTGAGGTTTTTGGAATAACTGACATCTCTTAGTGTTGTTTCTCTTTCTGTAGACCCAGCAAGATTGCATTGCTTCCTTTCCAAAGGTCATGTTTACTTCCTTTCCGCAGGTTATGTTTACACAGTTTGTTGCTGAAACCATACACACTAATTCCAGCTAGGCAAACTTTGCTGATGTTAGCTAACAATTCCCTTCCTTAAATAGCCAAAGAACCGCATTATTTATCAGAAAGTATATATTGGGGGCAAGGGAAGAAGATTTTCATATAATCTGCAGATATGATTCATTCTGTCTTATTTCCTGGTAATAATCTAGCAACATAGGAAGAATGAAGCATTGCAAATACTACAGTTTGGTTTTGCACTGACTGATTAGAATGACTGATTATCCATTTCACAAATGACCATTTATCAATACGAAGTCTGCATGTCTTTTCATTCCCACTAGAGTGACTGTTAGGATATATTTGTCTGTATTAGGACTCTCCTGTTGAAATAAAGAACTGTAATCCTACAAAAATATTTCCTTTCTATCTTTTGCTTGGCAAAAATGTAAAACAAATTTTTGGTACTTCAGAACAAATGGAGTGTTCTGGATTTAGTTTTCTTACATGACTTAGTTTGAAATCAGACATTTATGTGAATAAGTATGGATTTAAATATCTAACTTTAGGTGGCCAATTTGGAAATTCAAGCAAACATATAATTTTCTTTAGAAGAATCTGACCTCCATTTTCAAAAGCAACTTAGGCACTTAAAAGCCTATGTCCCATTGCCTAAGTCATTTTTTTAAAATGGGATTTATGCTCCTCAAATTTTTTGAGGAGAGAGATTTTTAAAGGTATTTAGGCACTAAAGATGCAGATAACTGTCTAGTGGGATTTTCAAAAGTTTCTAGGCAACTAAGTCCCATCTGGCCGTTAGACACTTCTCAAAATATTACCCAAAGTGTCTCGACTAAGGCACATGGTTAGTCAGTGGCAGAGCAAGGAACAGACTGCAGTTTCCCACTTCTAGACATAGTCCACTAATGTAGGCTGCCTATGATGCTGTTCACTGCCTCCCATAGGTTCTTATGATCAGTAGTAACATTGGCTGCTCAACGCAGGAGTTGTTTATTTGCAGAGAGCCAAATGGTGTCATCATTCACACTAGACAACAGTATCTTCTAATGCTGGCAAAATATTGTCTGGAATCCTTCCAAATAAATTGAGGGGCACGTGACCATGGACACCGAAAGCCAATTATGGGCAACCATAGAGAGCAGAAGAAGGGCAGCCATGAATAACCCATAATTCTGAGAGACTATAGCAGTGCCAAACTTTCAATCCTAGTAACTTTCAAGGTTGTCTTTGGAAGGAGAGGTCCTGGAAACTCAACCACAATGGCAAAGGATGATAGCTGAGTGTAAACTCTGTTAAATGTCAAATTGAGGGGAAGAAGAAGACAAAGTCACAGGTTATGTGGGTTGCAATGTTACACCTAAATGTGTTAAAGTAAGAATAGGATTTACACCATGTGCTGTAATTTTCAGGGTGGTTTTGGCTGCAGGAGAAACTGCAAAAATTACTTTATTGTCCCTCACAACTCATTTTCCATAGAGGGGGATAATAATAGTACTCTGTCCTTACTGCACCTTCCATTTGAGAGTTTCAAAGGGCTTTAGAGCATTTAATAGCTAAGCCTCACAAACCTCTGAGAGCTAAATAGTAGTTTACTTATTTTTACAGATGAGACATGGAGAGGTTAAGTGACTCGCCAAAGGTCACACAGCAAGATACAGCCACAGCCAGAAATAGAAATCAAATCACATTTTTCTCCCAAATGCCAATGGTGCAGGGCTATTCAGTGGAGACCATAATTTCAGTGCAGTTTAAATTGGTCCATGCATGCATACATCAAAATGTCATTGTGCGGTCTGTTGCCACATTTTTTACACCACCTTCTGCCCTTCTTTGTACATTAAATGTGAAAAATAGTCACTTCAGTGTGTATTAGTTATGATCCATTGGCCTTCGATAGGGCAATTAGAATAAGTGAATGCCAAATCCTTACAAATAGTTGCTACTGAAATATTTGCAGTGTTCTGCCAGGGCACCAGCTATAGTACATGACTGTGGTAATAACTGAAAATTTCAAAGCCCATTCGTATTGGTAAAGAAGAATCTATGGTCTTGCTGGCAATTTATATTACATTGCAACATCCTTCCTTATGGGACTTATCAGAATAAACTGTAGGAATTAGAAGGGCCAAAAAAGCTAACTAGAGCAGGACTGTGCATTTTTACTAACTAGTGACTGCTGTTGTATGGGCCAAAATTTTCAACACTTTCTTATACTGATTGCATTTTAATCATGCGAGCAGTCTCACAGAAGTCAAGTGTTCACAGCAGTGGTTGATCCTAAATTAGATATTTACCTCTTAGTGTGACTTGAAGAGGAAAGGTTGGATAGTGATAGGAGGAAAATGCAAAGTAATTCTCTCTCTCTCTCTCGCATGCAGATGCACACATGCAGAACAAAAACAAAATTCAGTAGGTGGCTGAAAATAAATTAATCTCGGAGAGAGAGTGAAAGCATGAAGTAGTCTCAGCATCTTCTTGTAAAAAATTGCCATCGGTTTGACCTCCAAATATGAAATATTAAAACAAAAGAGGGTATCACATAAATAAACTATGTAAACTCTTTCAGACTGCCTCCCAGTCCTATATGTTCACGAAAAGGTGTAAGACAACTTCTATGTGCCTGAAACTATCAAGAGTTAAAATTTACTGCGATTGTTCTGCAAGATTAAGTACTGAACTATTACAGTAAACTTTTCTGATTACTAAAGTCTTATGTGTTTTATTGCAGTGTTTGTGTTTAGTGTCCTACGGGCTTGAGCTGCCTTCTAAATCACAGGTGCACCTGGGAGTTCCTTTATAAAGTCAGCTCCTTCTTTGCATGTGTGGGTGATTTGCATGCCCTCTAGGTGATCATTTGATACAGCTGCATGCTGTAGGGCTCAATTAAACCCTCAGCCAGAATGGGTGTTAGAATACTTTGGGCCCAGGTGTGAAACTTGATTGTAGACCAGCTTTTTATTTCAATCTCTGCTTCTTTCTCCTTCACTCTCGTCTCATTCCTTCTCCCATAGTCTCTAAGGTCATGTGCATACTGCAGAGCGAAGTTGATCTAATTTAAATTGATTTTCACCCACTGAATTCTGGAAGTTGCAGGAACATGATCACACCATGCTCCTGGGGTTGGGTTCTTGCATCCCCACTAGTCACTGTTAGGTGAGCATTCAAAGCAGAGCACTATGAGTAGCTATCCTACAGTGCAACTAGATGCAAAGGCTTGTGGGAAGGTTGTCCTCTTCCCATGATGGAACTTGCTTCTTTTTCCTCCCTTCTTATCACAAAAAATGTGAAACAGTTTTTGCACCTTTCTTCATCTACCGCATGCATGCCATTGCTGAAAAGGTGTGGATCCTGCTCAGCTCTGCACTGTCATTGTGAGCATTACAAACAGCCCGTGCCTTATCCTACAGTATTTTCAATGGTGAAACTGGGAATGCCAACCAGAAAATTGCCATGTTACTGAGGCAGACCTGCTACATGCACTAGAGTGAGACAATACCTGCTTGCCTCAGACTGTCGCGTATCATCTTCAGTCTGTGGAGCACTGTTTCTGGGCCTGGGAAACAAGCACAGACTGGTGGAACCACATCATGATGACCGTGTGGGATGATGAGCAATGCCTACAGAACTTTCGTATGTGGAAGGCCACTTCTTGAACTTTTCATGGAACTGTCCACAGCACTGATGCAAGTGAATATCCGCTTGAGACCAACTCTGACTGTGGAAAATCAAGTGAGTATTGTTCTTTGGAAACTAGCAATCCCAGACTGTTACTGGTTAGTTTGAAATCAGTTCAGAGTGGGGAAATCCACCATCGTGAAAGTGCCGTCGTGAAAGTGTGCTGGGCAGTTAATAGATTTCTACTGTGAAGGGTGGTGACTTCGGAAAACGTGCAGGACACATTGGATGGGTTTGCCACACTTGACTTTCCAAACTGTGGGAGGAGGAGGATGCATATCTCTAGTTTTGCTCCGGATCACCTTATCACAGAATACATAAATCGCAAGGGTCTTCTCAATAGTCTTGCAGGCCCTTGTTGATCACAAGGGACATTTCACTGACAGAACTGTGGGGTGATCTGGAAAGGTGCATGACATATATCTTTAGGAACTTCGATCTGTTCAAAGAGATTCATAGAAGCACTTTATTCCCTCATCAAAAAATAAATATTGGGAATGTTGATATGCCAGTGGTGATCCTAGGGGAGCCTGCCTACCGCTTGCTCACCTAACTAGTGAATCCCTACCCTGGGCACCCGGACAGTGATGGGGAGTGTTTCAATAATAGGCTCAGCAAGTGCAGATTGGTGGTGGAATGCTTTTGGGTATTTAAAAGGGATGTGGAGTAGTCTACTCGCTAGGCTTGACTTCCGATTATCTGTATCTATATCTGCATCTATATATCTATATATCAACAGTTATCTGTGCTTGCTATGTGCTCCATAATGTCTGTGAAACACACGGTGAAAAGTTTCCTTAGGGTTGGGTCGTGGAGGCTGATAGGCTGACTGCAAATTTTGAGCAGCCAGATGCCAGTCCAAACAAACCCTGGAGCACTGTGTATAAGGGAAACATTGAAAATCCATTTTTGCAATGAGCAGCAGTAATGTATGTGCCTCTCAGCGCTGTGCACTTAATTTCCATCCCCCACCCATGCACCAACTTCACCCTTCCCTTTTTCCCTGCTGACAGCACCCAGGCTATGAATGAATAAAGAGAGATTTTTTTATAAATCACTTCAATTTTATTTTTGACCATTTGCAGGGGAAAGAAGAAGGAAAAAGGAATTCCAAAGTACAGTTCTTAAAAGAGCCATTGACTCTGCTCACTTCCACTGGCGTGGAGTGAAGCACATATAGCACCTGCTTAATATCTGCCTGGAGTGCTTCAGCATGGGGGTTGGTATTACAGCTTGCAGTGTGGTCTGGATGGGCTGCAGAGAGACTCTGTCCAGCCATTGCTATTTCTGGAGCTCTGCAGGCACCTCAGCAAACTGGACTGATCCCTCATAATACGTAGCATTTCCTTTTGTGTTTCACACCCCTGCTCCCACACTGCTCTTCTGTCCTCCACGTCCATGTTCAGTTTCTTGGACAAGGATATCCTCCAGGCTCTGAGCTCTGTCTCAGCTACCAGAGAGGCGTTCATCATCTCACTGAACATTTCAGTCCTGGATTTTATTTTTCATCTTCCTAAGCTGGGATAGGCACGTCACGGGAGTTGGCTAGTTGAGGAGTCGACTGTAAGGAAGCAAAGCACAAAGTTCCCATTGTTAAATGAACCCATGTACTCTAAAAAATCATACATTGTTAGAAGATCTCTTTGACTATACATAACATGAGGCCAGAATCACATTCTAATATGCACATGCCACAGGGGTTGGGCTGCTGTTCCATACATGATAAGTAGGGGCCCTTGTATCACTTACAAAGATTTCCAGCACACCACACTGCCCTCCACAATAAACAGTTATCTGGGGAGAGGGACTAGCGGGCTCCCCCTTTCCATGTCATAGTGTACTGTGGAAGGAGGTGGGCAAAACAGATTACAGGAGATTGTGGGCAAAGCAAGTATGAAGAAAACCTTATTTGAATCCTTAACACTCATGAAAACAGTTCTGTGATGCCTTGTGTCAGGAGGAAGCCATCCAAGGCAGGAGAAGAAGATGGTATTGGTTGGTTACTGTAAAATTGTGACATCTTCCCTAGCTGACGATGTGCAATATCAGTCTCCTTAGGGTAATGCAAAAAAGGAAGATTTGCTGCAGGCACTGGAATATAGACCCGGCCTTTATGCTTGTATACTATATTCAGTGATGATGCCTGCTCCTTTAATAGCAATGTGGTGTGGTAAAGTCTCCTATCTGTGAGGAAGAAGTGGCTGCATTCCCCAAAAACTTTTTGCAGAGTACCTTCATGAAAGCTTCCTAGAGATATCCATGGAGGATTCTTGTAGCATTTCTGTGCACATGATATAATCTTTCCCTGTAGTGACCTATACAGAGTTTTACCCACACCCAAGAAAGCCATCCACTCCAAGCACAAACTCCTTCTTTCATAAACAGTAGAAGCCGTACTCTCCACATAACCACTGAAATGAGATGTGCAGTGACTACTCTGCTTGCTAGGGGTTGGCAGTAGATAAGACGGATGAATTGGGAGTTTACTCAAGTACATTTAAACAAGAGAAGGCTCATCAGGACTTTTGCCTTCTGTGGGGAGTGAAGATAATTTCACCCATTGCTTAATCCCCTAAACCTAATCTTACACTAATGCTAATATTATGCAATAGAAATAAATATTTGGCACAGGCATAGTGAACTCTGGTCATAGGAGAGGTGGTAGTTGATCTTGTAGTTGATATGACATGGCAGGAACTCTCTCCAGTTACACGATAGCAGTGGTTCTGAGCCTTTTTTCCATCATGACACACCTGACAGATGATGTTCCTCTGCGTGACACACTACAATCTGCTGAGGGTGGTGGCACTTGGGCTGGGAGCCCTTGGGAGGCTGCGGCGCTCTGTAGGATGCAGCACTCTGGGATCTGGATGGGGGCAGAGTCAAGCCAGCACAGGCAGGTGCCCTGGTGGTCTGGCTCGATGGGGCTGGGTTTATTTTTGTATGGCAGGTGGTGCCCCACTGCCAGCCCAGGATTTCTGAGTTGCAGCCCCTAAATCCCTTTACTCCTCTGGCCCTGGCTGCTGCCTGTGTTGTGCAGCAGGAGCAGCAGGCGGCAGGAGCCCCAAATTTAGCTGCCAATTTTCTGTGACACACCTCCTGACTCTTTGCAACACACTTTTGTGTCCCGACACAGTGGCTGAGAACCATTGCACTATAGAACACTCAAGTTTAGAGAAGACTTCAGTATTTTAATTCCTTGGTGCTAACATGTCCACAGCATCTGATGAACAGAGAAGTATACAAAGTCAAAGCTGGCAGGGTTTGTACCTTCAAAGAAAAGACTTTTGTTTCTTTAAAAGTTAATTTTAGTTACCCAAGTGCTGACCATTTTAAACTGTTTCTAGGAGAAGCTTTCTCTTCTGTCTTCCTGTTTCTCACAGGCAGAATCTTCTACAACAGGAAACTGCTCTGATTTCTCTACCAGAACTCCGCTAATGAGTGTCCTCCTTAGACACAGCTCCAATTTCTATACTGACATTAACAGACATTATCATTATTAGTTAATATTACATATACTTAAAAGGCATCCACCCAGATAAGGGCACTGCATTAAAACACAGGAAGAGATACACTCCTTGCCACAAATTTCTTATTATTTCAGTTGACAAGACAGGCCAAGGGATAAGAGAAAGGAAGTATCATGATCCACACTTTACAGATGGTATCAGAAGCACAAATATATCAAAGGTGAAATTTTCAGAAGCATCTAATTCCCATTTACAAAAATGATTTAAGCATTTAGGAGCATAAGGTCCATGCACTTATAATGAGAGTTAAACTACTAAGTTCCTAACTCACTTTTTAAAATGGCACATAGGCTCCTAAGACACTTAGGCTATGTCTACACTGGCAAGTTAGTTCGAATTAAGGAAGCGTAATTAAGAAATTAACGAATTAAGGGCTTCTTTAATTCAAACTAATACATTCGATCATACCTTTCGAACTAACACTTAATTCGAACTAGTTAGTTTGAAGTAAGTCAATATGGCCATGTTAATTCTCAGTTGTGACAACTATACATAACCAATATAATCATTCCTAGTAAGTTACAACCTTTCTTTTGGTACCAAACATGGCATACGTCCTGTGGATTATTGTAATTATGAAATATTACTATAAAAAGTAACATATTGGTCCCCTAAATACAGACAGCATCACAAAATGTGAGCACAGTGCCGCATGGGATTTGTAGTTTAGGTGTCAAATATCTCTATTCTTCTCTATGGACTGAGTTCCATGGCTGGACTACTTCTCCCATGATGCATCACAGAGTCTGCCCTATTGTTGAGCCCTTGTAGTGCATCATGATATCATTTCAGATGGTGAAATGTAGTCTATAGAGCAGCAGTTCTCAACCTTTCGTAGATCATGACAGGCTTGATGGCACGCGTGACCTTATAAGACACCAGCACCCCTGCTGCCACCAAATCCAGCCCCCCCCATCAGGAAGCTGCTGCCATGTTCCAACTCCAACAGCAGGCACAATAGGATGAAAACTGCTTAGACTCCAATTGCCAGATAGAAAATCAGCCATAACTCTTTCTACCTAGCAACTGGAGTGTCATGAGCATTCAGCCTATCACATTGCTAGCCTCAACATCCTGCTACAGGCAAGAGATGTCATAGACCAAACTTGCCTGCTGATACTTCAGTTGCAAAATAAAAAGTTAAGCATAGCATGGGCATTGCAGGCACTCCACTTTTCTTGATATGGAGAAGCAAGCATCCAATTGGATGAGTCTGCTCTCAAAGTGGTCAGGTCCTGGCCCACTGGGGCAGGCAGCGGGCAGCTCTCTGTTACATACTTATCACTATCGCTGTGAGGTGACACAGTAATGTGTCGCAACACAGCAATTTAAAACTACTGCATATAGTGGACAATAGAGGCATGAATCATCTGAACTACAACAGCCATGAGTATTGGTGTGGCATTTCCTAATCAAATATTTTTGGGTATTGGCCAAAGTATTTATTTTTCAGTTGAAAGTGAGACCTTTTCAGTTCTTGGGTGTTGGATGTGTGGTTTTTTGGGTGGTGTTTTTATTTGTTTGCAAAAAAAAAAAAGAAAAAAGAAGAAAGCATAGAAAGCAGATACTTTTACTGAAAAACTGTTTAGTCAAAAAAAAAAAAATCAACAACATATTTCAAACTGCCCTAACAATAAGCAATAGTCTGTTGGATTTATAAATTCTGCCAATTTATTAAAATAAATGCAAACCATTTATTAAATCTTGATACACTATTTAGAAATGAAATTTTGCTATAAAATGCAACCTAAATAATAATATAATAGATATTGGTTAGTTAGTTTAGTATATTAATCCCAGGGTCAGTACTGATTTAATGTCATGTGGGGATGTGGGAATATATTCAGAGAAAATAAGACCTAGCTTTTGACCCATCTATTCATCTGAACTGAAAATAAAGATTTAAAAGATTTCTAATCCAGTCCCAAGATGCATTTACAGAACTGCTAGCAAAGTGTCTCTCTTTCAGGGGCAGCCAGATGGCTCCCTCTCCAGTACCAGTAGCTGCTAGTAATTCTTCCACAGAATGGAGATGAAGTGTGGTTTTAAGATATAAAGGTGCTCTCTTGTTTTCTTCCAAAGCATGTCCTTGATAATTTTATAAACTCAGCATGTGTGAAAGCTCTGACCCTGCCTTGGACTCTCCAAAAAGTCATTAATTCTGACATTCAGAACACCATTATAAGCTTGAATGCTGTTAACACACTGCAGCAATTACAATCTCTCTGTCCAAAGTATGTTCCTCTTTCTTTAGTGGGAGTTACCACAAATGTGATACACTTATATCTAGCAGATAGGTCACTTGACTAGGAATCCCAACCGATCTATTTGAAGATTACAGGACTCTTGAGATTGGCAAGTCTGCAGTACTTCTTGAGACAAGTGCTGGAGTAAGACCTCCCCCCCCCCCCATCTTTCTTTTCAACACCTGTGTCTTTGATGATAAATAAATAAATGGATTCCAAAAAGAACTGTAATGGCTCATAAAGAATAACATTCTGTCAACCTGAACACCCCACTATCAATACAGCCAGAAGCATATTTGGTTAATGATTATATAACCTTCCAGCAAAGGCTTTTAAGGTAACCAAATGGTGCTTTGATTACATTTAAATGATAACTCACAACAATAACCAGCCAGACATTGATATATCCTGAAGATGAACTTCAAAATAATTTCTTCCCCTTTTAAAGCTTTATTTAGATCAGGGCTTGACAAATCACCATGGTGCCCAGAATTTTGTACCTGGCTCCTTGCTGCACCATGGTAGCCAGGAAAGGGAACGCCTCCGACACCTTAAAAGAAAAAAAAAGAGCCAGCAATACTGACAGTTTCAGCGCTGCCGCCTCTTCCTCCCCACATTGCTGAAAGTGCCTCTGGCAGCAGCGGTTTTCAGCAGTGGGGAGTCTTTTGCGTACCGTGATGCTGTTGAAAGAGCTGGCAGACGCAGCAGGTTTTCAGCAGCAGGGGGCCCTGTGTACTCCGCACCACCACAGAAAGCTGTGGCAGCAATTTTTCAGTGGCAGAGGGGCCCTTTGCTGTTGCACACCTGAGCGCCTCAGTTTTGTGGCTGCGTCCTAGGTCTGCGGTAGATTTGTCGAGGCCTGATTTTGATATAACACTAAACTTTCACGAGCTGGAGATCCAGTACTGTCTGTGATCATTTTGACTTCCCTGCCTTTTGTGGATCAGTGTCACAGTGTGCTCTTTACTTAAACATAGCTCTGCGTACTTCATCTTTTTTATTCCTAGATCTTTTCCGTTTTAGGTGTGTCCAGAACATCCTCATTGTCCTGTTAGTCTTTCTTTCCCTACCTCAAGAAATATTGAGTGGCTATAGTTCTTTGTAGATGACAGTTGCAGTTTCTTTATCTCTAAATTTTCACTCAACTTTTATGTAATACTGAACTACCATTCTCTTCTTATTATTTTGTTTTACAAGAGCCACCTGAAGCTACTATTATAAATTCATTGGATCCTTAGGAGTCAGCCATATTTCTAATGAAATACCTGTAGTGTTCTAATTTTCTATTGCTACATGCTTTTCATTCAGATGTTTTGCCTTTTGTCATCCTGACCCAGAAAGTTTTCAGTACTTGGAACTCCTATGATTTCATTAGGATGCTGGGACTTTCTTAGGTTTGTTTTCATTAGGTCTTCATGCAGATACAAGCACTGAAGGATTCCCCTTACATCTGAAATGGTTATATAGGGTCAGAACACCCTTATTATTCTTCTAGCTTATGTTGCCATCATATTCTGGAGTTCCCCCCACCTCTTTGTTGCTCTGTACTGCTACAGGCTGGGGACCAATTGGCTAAGTAGCAGCTCTGTAAAAAAAGGACCTGGGGGTTATGGTAGATAGGAAGCTGGATATGAGTCAACAGAGAGCCCTTGTTGCTAAAAAGATCAATGGCATATTGGGCTGCATCAGTAGGAGTGTGCCAGCAGATCGAGGGATGTGATAGTTCCCCTCTATTCGACACTGCTGAGGCCACATCTGGAATATCATATCCAGTTTTGGGCTTCCTGCTACAGAAAGGATATGGACAAATTAGAAAGAGTCCAGAAGAGGGCAAGAAAAATGATTAGGGGGCTGGGGCACATGACTTACAAGGAGAGACTGAAGGAACTAAGCTTATTTAGTCTGCAGAAGAGAAGACTGAGGGACAATTTGATAGCAACCTTCATCTACTTGAAGGGGTGATCCAAAGAGAAGGGAAGTAGGCTAGTCTCAGTGATGACAGAGGACAGAATAAGGAGCAATGGTTTCAAGTTGCACCTGGGGAGATCAAGTTTGGATATTAAGACAAACTTTCTCACTAGGAGGGTGGTGAAGAACTGGAATGGGTTACTTAGGGGGTGGAGGAATCTCCTCCTTTGGAAACTTTTAAGCCCTGTTAGACAATACCCCGGCTGTGATGATTTAGTGGGAGTGGTCCTACTTTTAGCAGGGGGTTGAATTAGATGACCTCATGAGGTCCCTTCCAGCCCTAATCTTCTATGACTCTATGATTCTCATAGTTTGACAGATTGAAAATGTAGCTAAAGCTACCTTGCTTGTCTTGTTCACTAAACAAATGAACAGTACTTGAAGTTCCCTGGTTGTTGCAACAGGCAATGCATCTCTTTAATTCAATGGTACTTTCGCCCGAGTAGAGACTATTGGAATTGCTCCTAAATGTATTATTGTGTTAAACTTCAATTTTTCTTATATTGGATCAAATGCACCTTTATTTCCAATCTAAGTACTCTTGCTGATGTAACCTTCTGGTGGGCTAAAGTTCATTTAATTGCCCTTCTCCAGTGCCTCACAAAAATCAATCCCAATCCCTATGGAGAAAGCAGCTGGAGACCCAGGATCCAGTCTGTACAGGACTCGCAGCAAAGTTTGCTCAGAGTTACCCTCCCACATTAAAATACTACTAAAAACAAACATAACAATTAACTTTATTAACTACTAACTAAATAAACCTTATCCTAAGAAAACAAAATACAATTAACCAAGAACAATCCCTACAGAAACCCTGCAGGAAAGATACCCAAGAGTCCCAAAGTCCAGGTGGAGTTCACCCAACTCTCAGCTACAGTCTCTGTTCCAGTGTAGAAGCTTGAGTGGCAAGAAATAGCTGTCCTCTTCTTCTTCTTTTGCAGGAATCTTCTGTAGCATTCCATGCAGGCTTTTCCTTCTCCTTTGCAACCAGCCCTCAGTCCCATATGCATGTCTGCAAAATCTGTTGCAGATGACTCCATTAGAGGGAAAAAAACATCTTGTTCACTCCTGGCTCAGCTTCTCTCCTGAAAACTGAGCACATGGGCTCTTCCCAAGGCAGCTCTAGCCTGCTGTCTGCACAGACTGCTGCTCTCATGTCATCTGACTGACCACACCACATCACACCAGCAGGGAAACCTGTGGAGCATGCTCAAAATACTACCACTCCCTGCTTCCAGAAGTTTCTGGTTGTGGGTAGCTAATCTGCCCAGCAACAGTAACCCACCCTCAGTAGGTCTCTTAAAGAGAGAGCCTTTTTTAGGCATATGGGTTACACTGATATGCAGAAACTGGGAGATCCCTTTATACTGTATTACCTGCCAAATATTTACCTCTTTGTTCAGATGCAGACAATTCTTTAAAAAAAAAATTATCAAGAAAGCTTTTTGGCAGTATGGAAAATAAAGCATACAGAAGGCCACATTTTGATGTCAGTTAAATGTATTACTTCAAAGTTCCACTCATGTAGCTGGGAACAGATTTAATTCACCATCTTTCACATATCTTCAGTTTCCAGTTTTGCTTGTCTCAGTAAATATTATAGATGGCTCCTCTGTTTGTTTTTAATAGAAAAAATAAATTTTGTTTTAATATGTATAATATTCATTAGGGCTGATATTTGCATATTTTGTAAAGATTTAACTATGTCAGTTGTGTGGTGTTATTTTTAAATGTCCAAAATAGCTATACTAGTACAACTTCATGTAAGAAGCAGTTATACCAGTAGAAAAATGCTTCATATTATTCATTGTAGCATATTCCCTTTCATGTATGGGAATAAGCTATATTGGTATAAGCACTTTTCTACTGGTGTAACTGTCCACACAAGTGAGTGTTGTACTGCTTTATAATTATACCGTAATAATATCATTATAATTAAAGTGGTACAACTTTTGTGTGTAGGCACACAGTCAGTGTTATGTTAGGGTTAACTGTCAGAGTTATGTTAAAATGGTACCATTTAGGATCCCATGACCATTTGATGTATTCCCACATAAAGAAGAAATTTCATCACTGCAAAGAAGCAATTTGAGTCGGACTGAATTGGGTTTCAGTATCTTTAGTAGAGGGCAGCTTTCACTGGGCACCGTTTTTCACAGAACAGAAATTCAATAGTTTAGCAACTAACCTAGTCATGAATTCCTTAGAAAGCTTCCTTAGAAAGGTTGAAGAGGGGCAGCCAGGAAACATTTCCAGCATGGTACTCCTGTAAAGAGGTGTGTAACTCTGATGTCCTTTAGGATTTATGACCACCGTACTGAAAAATTTCAAGAATAAATCCATCAGCTTCCTGTTGTTTTTGTAATACTTTTTGTTAAAATTCAAAAATATATATGTGTAAGTGTGTATGAATGTATACGTGCTACCAAAGTATAAACAGTGCAAACGTTCTATTTTTATATCTTTCTGTTATTAATAATTCAATTCTTTTACCTTTCTTTTATTGTCTGTGACTTTTGCCGGCAGAGGGGTTGCATGAATACATGTACATTTTAAAAGAGTCCGTAGAGTTAAATACCAAGATTAGAAAGAGAGGAAAAAGCATATCATGAAACACTGGACTTGCAGGGCCCGGGGTTTTGTGGTTTGGTTTTTTTTTTTTTTTTTTTTTTTTTTTTGCTTTCCTCCCCCCCCCCCCCCCATTCAAATTGAGCTCAGACTTTTCTTTCCATTGTATATTTTTTGAAACAGGCAATTTTCACTGCTGCTCACAGTACACTCTGTCTCCCACTTCAAATATCTGAATATAGTCACGGAGACTTTGACCAAATGGCTGTTTACTCGCCTCTGCTTAATCAAAGAGAAAGCAGTTAGAATTCCCTTCAGCAATATTGTTTTTAAGCATACGTAAAAGGGCAGGCAAATAGCAGACATAGAGACCTACTCCAGGCAAAATAAAACAAAAACTAAAAACTCCTTAGGTATAAAACAAAATTAGATTTATAAAGAATAAATATGGTGACACTGCAGTCTCTCTCTGACCCTCTCTTTCATTATTATTAGATTGAATAACTTTTATCCCTTTGATTTCCTGCTTTGTGTATTCATTTTGAGAACCAGGTCTGTTACATTATATGCTTACTGTAGGTACTCTCTGTGATATAATTAACTGCCCCATCCTATGAATTAGTAGTAATTACAGGTATCAGAAAGCATAACCAGTGTAATTGCACTGAAATATCAGTGCTACCACTGTGCAATTACAGTCACTGTATTATAAAATATATCTGGCATACCATAATAAAGAAATCTTGAACCATTCCACAACTGAAATGCTTTTTTTCAAACTTGAAATTTCTTTTATTTTTAATCTGTTGGCTTCCCTAATCCATGCATTCCCCCACCCCCAAAATAAGACCTTATTTAATATGTATGTTTGTCTACTACACACAAACACTCTGAAATCACTTTCCCATCACTGAATCCAGTGCTTAATTTGTGCTGATGACTGCCAGTACTGAACCTTGGCATCTCTAGGCTCGGTAGTTTGTAGCCCAGACACTTCTGGGCTCGCTACATCAGTTATGAAGGTAAAAATGCTTGAACCCTGGCACTTCTTTCATTACAAATTAAAGCACTGACTGAATTCCTTTGTCACTGGGGAACGTCTATCTAAATTTCCATTTAACACTTGGTAAATCTGTGGAGCAATGTGTAGTCAAGGAAGGGATAATAGTCAGGGTGAGGCTAACACCCAGAATAATGAACAATTTATTCTAAAGAAAAGTATTTGTTTGATTTAGAGAGAGGACAGCATGTTAATAAATTCCCTTATGTCATTACCTTACTTACATCACTATATATATCTTATTTCAGTATGTCAAAGGTCATAATCAGGAAAAGCACATTATATTTCTAAACCTCTATACTTTGTGGACTGCACATCATCCAGATCACTCAAGTTACTGAGTTGTTAACTTTGTGCAGTATTCCTTTGGTTTCTAACTAACACTCCATTTAGATGGCATCAGACATCATATATATTTTATATAGAAACCAAGAAAGGAGCATACGATTTGGATATCTTGATATACATCAAGAAGTAGAATTAAGTAACATTGGGTCCTGAGGCAAGCTACTGTATTTCAGCATCACTGCTAGTGTCTTATGCAGAAACACCTGAATTAGACTATAGACTTACTCTTAAACTTTGTCTATGCTCATAGCAGCATGCAGGATATATGTTACATAGGTGCCAGACTGAAAAGCAGGGTGCATACACACTGTGGTACGTAGCTGCACGTGTCAATGAGAGGCTCTGTTGGGGAAGACAGTGGGGAAAACCACAACCAACAGGGAACTACTGGCGCCTTTCCCCACTACCTCAGCCTTGCCAGAGACTTTCCTATCTGCTGGAGTCTTATTCTGCTGCAAAGAGTTGCTAGAGCCTTTCCCAGCCACATGTCCTCTGAAGGCCATAAGGTCTCTCCCATCCCAGGAGCCCAAGGCTCATCAGTTAAGTCATAGGTCTTTTATTTGTTGGAACTTTTCCTTTTATCCTTTAACTGCACTGGAAACAGGCCCCTGGGGGCCTCAGCAACTAACCTATTCATGCCCTTCCTAGGCGCAGAAGTCTTGTCTCACCCACTCTTTCATTTTTCAGAATCAGATCTGGGCCCTTACATCTGACACATGTACTCTATCATCACTAAGAAACTCAGGCTGATTATAACAGCTGTCCCTATGCTGGGCCACAGAACCTCCAGTGCCCCCAAATATCCTGGTAACCTCACAGTTCACCTTCTTCTGAGCCTGATCCACCTGGGCTGCATCCATCGTTCCCTCTCAAACCCATGTTAGCAGCATTTCTGACCGAATCAACCCAATGTCTTGCCACAGCTGTTTAATCAACCTGAATTCTCTCAGTCAAATTGAATCCTGTGCAGACCCCAGGGTAAGTCTCACCAAAGTGAACATGATATATGTGCAGTGTTCATCAACAAGTGCAGAAGAGGCATGAATTGATCCCACAGCATGCCTATACTACTGAATGCATATAGCTCCAGCCCTGAAACCCAGCTGCAATCCACCTGTTGACCTGGCCACCTTCTTCTGAACTGAGTGCTTACAAATCCAAACATTGACTATGGTATGGATTTCCCTACCACCCACAAGGTGAATAGACTCAACTGAGGTCATGGTTCCAGTCCTATTCGACCCTGTAATCCAGGATGACAGATCTCTCCTCCAACTCCACCCTTTCTGCAGACCTTCCTTGCCCATGGTCCCCATCTTTCCAAAGTTCTGTGGAAACTGAGAGTCTAGTGCTCCACAGGTTAGCAATTCTAAACCCTTGATTCCCCAGCAAGCTCATGTGACACTTCCAAGGGTAGTGAAGCACCTCACGCTACCTGCCCTTAGAGTGGAGCAGTCTTCTCTGTGCTTGCTCAGCTGCCTGAAGCCAACAGCCTTTGGCAATAGAATTACTGCTTTGTAGACCTCCACAGACCTTGCTCTCTCTGTGCAGGCTAGTGATAGGCACACACTGACCCCCAATCCTCCGAATACTCCTTAAAGGGTCTTGCCTTTGTCCTTGTCCTACTCAGAGAAGTAACTAGTGACGTTTCTACTTTTTCCTCTGATAGGCAGGCAGGTGACTGATAAAATAGGTGAGACAATAGGATTAGCTACTCAAGATCAAACCACCACTGATCCTTCAAATCCATCATACCTCCACCTCTACCCACAGATGTTCATATTCTGCTCAGTGATTGACAATCTGCTGTGGGGAGGCCCTAACTGCTATTAAGCAGAGTTAGAGCAACTCCTGAGAGAACTGCTGTAGGCCATGCAAGAAATTTGTGAAGGGACATAACTGGAAGAAGGAAAATAGATAGAGGAACAGGGGAACCGGGGTAGCAAACTACATAGTCCAAGATCCTGTCACTTATTCCTATGCAATAGAAACTTACTAACCTCCAGATAATAAAGGCCTGACATAGAAGTGCTTTACTTCCTGGGTCAGTCTGATGACAGAGATCAAGATTAAAAAAATTATAGGGCTCAGTGACTATAGTGGCCGTTGCTATGGCAGAATGAACTGATCCACACAGAGATTCACAGAGATTTTAATAGCAAGGTTATCTGCTGACATTCATATTACCAAGCCTTCAATAATTTTACATACAGGATAGTGTGTTTACTTGTAAAGTGTGAAGTATTCTCATAATGAATAATTTAAGATAAACCACAGTTGTCAAAATAAATGATTGAAGTACATTTCATGATGCATTATCCTGGCATCTTTTATTGTGCATGTTCACTTCCTCACTAATTTAAATGATTCAGTAATTTACAATAGGGCTCCCAGTCATTTGAGTGAATGAGCAATGTCTACTCTATTTTCCTAGGTATTTAATTGGATGATTGTGATGAAAGTCACTAGTTTCGCACCTCAAAACTTATGCATCACTTTGAAAATGTAAGTGCTTGCAAACAAACAAAAAGCCTTCCTATGTGCATACATTTTTATTAGTGTTTTAGGAAGGGGGCTTTGAGCCACTGATGTTGCATCACTAGATCATCATCATCTCTGGTGCTAGATGTTACCTCAAAACATTATCTGACTATTTTAAGTATTTGTGTTATTCCTGTTACTGTACTATTTGAGTGCACACAACTTCCCGGTGCGGTAGAGCAAATACTATTATGCTGTTGAGGAACTGAGACACAGGCTGCATCTACACTTGTAAATTAAGTCGACTTAAATTTGCTTAAGTCGACTTAATTTATCCTGCGTCTACACTACAGTTTTCTTATGTACACTTAAGCAGCTTGCTTAAGTCGACTTAAGGAAAATAAAGTCGACTTAATGAAAATTAAGTCGACTTTATTAAACTTCCTTTTAATTCCACTTAAGCCTTAATTCGACTTATTAAAGTCGATTTAGGGCTACCCCAGGACTACACCAATGGCCTCCCTGCCGGGGAGGGGACACAGGGGGAGCCTGGCATGCCCCCCCACAGGGCAGGGCAAAGGCCTGCTCACCCTGCCCCTATGCCCTGCCAGGGTCCCTGACCCCCTTTGCCCCGTTGTACCTATGTACAATGGGGCAAAGGATGAGCCCCCTGGCACTGGGCAAGGGGTGTCCCCTTGCCCCCATGGCCTGCTCTAGGTCCCCCTAGCCCCTAGAAGTCGACCTAGGTGTCCAGTGTGGATGCTCTAGGTCGACTTTGTAAGTTCCCCCCAAAGTCGACTTTAATTTTAAGTGTAGACTCACTAAATCGACTTAAAATTACAAGTGTAGACATAGCCAGAGAGCCAGATTTTTAAAGCTATTTAGGCATCTTCAAAAGCACCCTTTTGATTTCAGGCTGACCACCTCTCACTTTGACACCTTCACTTTGAAGATACCCAGTTCTTCAGGATCGTATCCAATGTAGCTCTGATCTTAATACAGTCCTAAACTCAAGCATAAAATTAAGTGATCCTCAGTGACTTAAGGATAGGAGAGTTCTCCTCTGTCATGATGAAGTGTATGATTTATCTGTTGTTATATCCATAAAGGTACAGCATTAACTAAGCAGTCTCTGGCATAATCAGACTGGTTTGAACTTCACTAACTAATCTTGAGCTGTATATCTCAATTAATCCTGCATACTGTGACTAATCACATCCCCACCAGGCAGGCTCACATCTCACAGAGCGGGGTTATTAAAATCCATATTTCACGTTAACAGCCATGTGTGTGAGATTAGTTTCTAAGTAGTAATGCACCTGCCATAAATACCTCATATCTAGTATCTTCTGAAATACCGCTGCTGTCAAAGGTGACAAAGCATCGTGTGCATTCAAAACTAGTTTATATTTCTGTTTTATGGAGAGGTGTATTTTTCTTTAGTCCTTTACTTTACTTTGATATTCCTGAAAAGCTACAGGGCACATGACACAATAGAAACAGTCTATAGTAAACATTGAGGTGGAAAGCGATGGATAGGGAAATAGGGCTGTGTTATCTTACATTAGTGATCTTTTCAAACTTTTTAGGAAAAACAAAATTTTAAAAGAAGGAAAAACTGTTAAGTTTGTTGATTCTTTTAAGAACTTGGGGTCAATTTCCACTGTATGCTAAAACCTTGTAAATCTGAAGTTACTGCAGTGAGGTGAAAACTGGCCCAGAATTTGGCTCAGGAATGTCATTTTATTATCTGCAGTTCTTCTTAACAAATCTCTGTTGAAGACTGACACTGAAAAAATAGAGAGATGCAACAGATTTTGCTGTTAAGATTATTGATTGCCATTGAAATTTCTCTGTCATTCGGCTGGCAGTAAATTGGTTATAATTATGCCAAAATGGACTGGTTTTAACACATTTTAAATGAAATGATTAAGAATGAAATACTATTATTTGCATACTGATTACTTTTAGGGACTTGAAGACGGGGCTCACATTTCCCAGCTGAGTGCCCAGTCATAAGCTATTGGCTACTGTGGGGTGGGTGCGGCTGTGTGCACTCTTGCACACTCAGTGTCTTTCTTTATCTCTGGTTTTAAATTGGGAAAGTTCCAAAGCGTCTCAGTTTCATTCTGTGACGCAGGAACATTTCTGCAGGAGGGAAATCCATTTCCTGCACAGCTCTACTAATCAAAACTGCATTTTACAAGGAAAGTACAAAAGATGGGAGTTAAAAATATGCCCCCTGCTAAGTCCTGGTACCTTGCTAATCAATATATTCAAGAGTTGATGATACTGTCTGTGCCCAGTATGCTGATATGGCTTTTGCTTTATATTTAAGAGTGGTGATGTGCACACAGCAGAAGGGATGCCAAGCAGTGGTTCTCTTTTTTGTCAGTAATACTGATTGTATTGTCCCTTTATAACAAAAATGGCATTTAGTCTGCAATTCTTTATAACTAAGTATCTCTTGTAGTTTTAGGGAGTTATTTGGATTTTTCACTGCAGATGCTTTTCAATTCTTTATATCAAGTATAAGTTATAATCAAGCATAAAGTGCTGCTAAAATTTTCACTGCCAAGAAAGAAAAAGGGAAAATGTATTTGATAAGTTAGATCATGCAGCATGGTGAAGTGGAAGAGGATAAGAAGTATATTATGAGTGCTGAGATCAAAGAGAAATTGTCTTATTCTGTGATTATTACTTGTATTATCATACTGTCTAGGAACCCGAATCATGTATCAGTACCCTATTACGCTAGGTGCTGTACAAACACAAGAAAAGGCAGTCCCCTCTCCAAGGACTTTACAATCTAAGTATAAAAGAAGAAATGTTGCTTAAGTCGACTTAAGGAAATTCAAAGTCAACTTTATAAAACCTCGTATAAAGTCGACTTTGAAGCTTAAGTTGACTTTTTAAGTCGACTTAAGTGGTGTGGATGCCCTAAGTCGACTTAGTCAACTTAGGGCATGGGGGAAGGGAGCTTCCTTCTCATTGGGACTGCTTCTCACTGGGACTGGGACTGCCTGAGTGGTCTCAGCGAGAATGGAGCCCCGCGGTCCCTTCTCCCTGGGATCCCCGCTCCAGCTGCTGGCTGCTGAGCAGCTGGATCGCGGATCCCAGCACACACTTCAGCTGCTCAGAAGCCGGCAGCTGGAGCATGGATCCTGGTGAGAAAGAAGCCCCGCACTCCAGCTGCTCAGCACCTGGCAGCTGGAGTGCGGGTCTCCAGCTCTTCCTCCTGGCCAGGACCATTCAGGTCCCAGGGAAGTTCTCCCCGGGACCCAAGCGATCCTGGCTAGAAGGGTTCCCTTCTGCCCGGGACCTGAGAAGTCCCAAGCAGAAGGGAGCCGAGTGGTCCAGGGCAGAAGGGAGCTCCACGCTCCCTTCTCCCCTGGACCGTTCAGAGGCTTGCTGCCTCGGGGAGAGCCAGCCCCATGTGGGGCTGGCTCTTCCTGGACTGAACTAGTCGACTCAGAGAGTCTAATATAGACTCTCTAAGTCAAGTTAGTAAGGCCCACTTTAAGTCGACTTACTTAGGAGTCCTGTGTGGACTCTCTAAGTCAACTTAATAAGGTCGACTTTAAGTCGACTTATTAAAGTTGACTTATTTAAGTCGACCTAAATTCCCCAGTGTAGACATAGCCTATGATAGGCAGTGATCTCAGCATACCAGCTGCCTAAGCTAACATTGTGGCCTCCATCCAGGATATTAAGGCTAGTCATACTTAGAAAAACTCTTTTGGGCTAATGGTATCCCTTCCTGAATGTGTATGCCCAAAGAAGAAAACAACTACAACCATATCATTTTTTTACAGGTTTGTATCAAGTAAACATCTCTGTCCATCTACACAGCCTTTTATATACCCATAATTGTAGAAACTGAACATTTCCTGTAGCGGGGTAGTTTCCCTGCTCTGTTTTCTTTAAAAAAGGGAGAGGGGGTAAGGGAGGGGGGTTGAAAGCCCTGCAGAAGGAGAGCAGCAAATGGGAGCGGTAAGCTTCAGGGACCAGCATATTTGATGGCTGCAGCCCCAGCTCAGAGCATTCTCCTTCTAGCCTTGGAAGAGGGATGGTGTGCTGGAGACTTGGCTGCAGGTGATAGGACCAGGGTCAGCTCACTGCAGGCTGCAAGAGTTCAGGGGGAACATGGGCCCTGATAAAAGTGTGGAATCATAGAACCATAGAAATTGAAAGGGACCACAAGAGGTCATTGAGTCCAGTCCCCTGCACTCAAGGCAGGACCAAATACCCTCTTAAACCATCCCTTACAGGTGTTTGTTTAACCTGCTCTTAAAACCTTCCAATTACGACGATTCCACAACCTGCCTCGGCAACTTATTCTGGTGGTTAATCACCCTGACAGTTAGGAATTTTGTTTCCTAACGTCCAACCTAAACCTCCCTTGCAGTAATTTAAGCCCATTGCTTCTTGTCCTATCATCGGTGGTTAAGGAGAACAATTTTTCTCCCTCTTCCTCATGACAACCTTTTAGGTACTTGAACACTGTTATCACGTCCCCTCTCAGTCTCCTCTTTTACAGACTAAACAAGCCCAGTTTTTTCTATCTTCCCTCATAAGTGAAGTGTTCCAGACTTTCATTTTTGTTGCTCTTCTCTGGACTTTCTCCAGTTTGTCCACATCTTTCCTGAAATGAGGTGTCCAGAACTGGACACAATACTCTAGTTGAAGCCTAGTCAGGGCAGAGTAGAGTTGAAGAATTATTTCTCGTGTCTTACTCACAATACTACTGTTAATACATCCTAGAATGGTGTTTGCTTTTTTTTTTTTTTTCTTTCCCGCAACAGTATTGCACTGTTGACTCATATTTAGCTTGTGGTCCACTATGACACCCGGATCCCTTTCGGCAGTACTCCTTCCTAGGCAGTCATTGCCTATTTTGTATGTGTCCAATGGATTGCTCTTTCCTAAGTGGAGTACTTTGCACTTGTGTTTCTTGAATTGCACTCTATTTACCTCAAACCTTTCCACCAGCTTGTCCAAATCATTTTGAATTGTGATCCTATTCACCAAAGCACTTGCAACCCCTCCCAGCTTGGTATTATTGGCAAACTTAATGACACCACCTAAATCATTGATGAAAATATTGAACAGAACTGGACCCAGAACCGATCCCTATGGTACTCTGCTTATTATGCCCTTCCAGCATGACTGTGAACCATTAATAATGATTCTCTGGGAGTAGTTATCCAATCAGTTTTCCACTCATCTTTTAGTAGCTCCATCCATGTTGTACCTGGGAGGCCAGGATATGACCCAGGAGACCTGATACTGCAGCCTGAACTGGAGAAGGAGCCAAGGCAGCGCTCAATAGAGGTGCAAAGGATCCCTGGGCTGGGGCCCAGAAAAGTGGGTGGGCCCAGGACCCTCCCACCTCCCCCAGTATACGAGTAGTGGCTACTGAGGGCAAGTGGACCTGCCTAGTATGGGACTGTGAGAGGACTCGGCCTGATAGCTGAGGTCCTAGAATCAGATATGGGACTAGAGTTCGTGGAGAGACAAAGCACATGCCACCAGACAAGGTGGCCACTTGAGCAATTCTCCAGTATGATCACTGGAAAGCACCCATTTGTTGGGTCACAAGAGGCCACCTCTCTAACTCCCAATATTTGGAAATTGAAATAATGTATAAAGGTGGTGGTCAGAAAACTCAGCTAGTTATAAGAACATAAGAACATAAGAAAGGCCGTACTGGGTCAGACCAG
>ML685867.1:3364649-3446161 GCA_007922175.1 Pelusios castaneus
AGTTTCCCCAGTTCCTAATGAACGTAAACCCCTCCTCTCTATCAATTCTCTAACAATTTAGGACTTAGTGACAATCCAGAACCTAGCAAAGCACCTGATCATCAGTTGTGATCAGTCTCCTTAGGCAGAAGCCACGGTGTTTACAGAGATATCTATACTAGTGGTCTGGTTTGTGACAGTCTTATCTATAGTCTATATGTCTACATTGACAACAGCACAGTTGGTGTCGCTGGATCGATTCTACGGAATTGATTGTATAACAGTGAATACCTGCTCAGTCAATCCAGAAGTCAAGGCCATTAATCCATTCCTGCCAAAAAGATTAATGCTGCATCGACGGGAAGGCATTTTCTGCCAATGCAGCATAGTGGGGATGCTGTGCGAGGGGGACATTAGGAAGTTGACAGGCGACGTGCAAGCTACTATGTGTAGCTTGCCTATCTCCCATTGACTGCTGCCTAATTCCACTGTCAGTGTAGACCAGGCCTAAACATCCCTGATAGCAGGCTAAAGGTATATATGAAGGAGAAGTGCCTTTTTCTTTTCTTCAAGAGTGACTGGGTGTTGTGTTGTCCACAGTCTTCCTTTAGGACAGTGAAGAGTCGACATCACTCTTCCCCCAAAGCATATCAGTGTTGACCTCTTTAGGAAGCAGATATGTAAGAAAGGGTTTTATATTTAATAACTGAAGGGTTTTTTTTTCAATACAATACACTAACAGCTTTAATTTGCATGCAAGATATGCAGATTTTGAACACTTGCATCAATTTATTGTTTGAGTTCATTTGCATCAAATTACATGGGAGACAGCTTAGCCAAACCAAACCAAACAATTTGCAAAACAATCAGAATTTCAAATCATACTATTTTATTGTCAGGCAAAGAGATTAATATCTAACAAGTGGATATTAGTGATTAGAACAAGTCTTTGGAGAGAAATCCAGCAAAGAGTTTAGTTTGAAGGCTGCCTCTTGAACTGCAGCAAGTTTTTCCCTAAAATATTTTCTTTCTGCTTTTTAACCAGTTTTCAAATGACATTGTTGCTTTGGATTTTCAAAATAAAGATGATCTAGCTTTAGCCACCAATAAGGAGAGAGGATTTTAATATTCTCTAGTATTCTGAAGGTGATAAATAAACACCCATCTTGACTTTGCAAACAAGAAAACCAGTAAGATTGTCGTTCCTGAAACCCCTAAAATACCTTTAAAGCCAGAAACTTGGAATAAAAACTTTGGAGCAAATTGTGTCATGAATCTGATCCATTTCAGAGCGATTACATAGGGTGTAAATTGGTGTAGAATTGTGGCCTTTGACTATTGACTCCTGTGAAGGACAGAAACAACACAACACAAACAGACCAATATGTACTCTTTGACTATAGGGGAAAGTAGACTGCATTAGAAAAACAGCCTACTTTCTCTCTTCATTTATGGAATATATTATGTAGTAAACAGCTCTAGATACACTGTGAAAGCACAAAAATTATGACCAGTTCTGAATTACTGTCACAATGAAATAAAGAAATAACTTTTCCTAGACACAAAGTCAAACTACATTTTTAACAGACTCATCTTCACGAATATGTAGATTCTCCTAAGAACAGAATTACTTGGTCTGATCTGGGACTCTCTTTGTGCAGGTCCCTGTTTATGTAGATAATGCAATATTAATGTTTTCAAAAATCTCTTCAATAGAAATAATGTTTGAAGAAGAAAAGGAGAGTCTATTATGCCGAATTTCAAACCCTGTTACATATTTTAATTTAACCACACAAATTGTCAGACTCTGATCACAGTTGCATTTTTTGGAATCTATGGAAGCCAATGAAATTATACAACTTAGATCAGCATTTGGTCCTGTAGTGATTTGAAATTGCATGTGTTATAACTCTATTTCAAAATGTCTTTTTTTTTTTTTGTTGGGCCAGATACTCAGATGGTGTAAATGGTGTTGCCCCATTGGTTTTTAATAGAACTATGTTAGTTTATATCAGCTGATATTCTAGCTAATTATGTCTAAGCGTGTCCACTGGCATGTCAATATACTAATTAATACAAGGAGGAGAAAATCAATATCACACAGCACACACCAAGGGACCTATTCATCCTCTTTTGGTATTATAGAAAACCCATGTGAGTTTATGGGAAGATCTGCTTCCCAGATTTCAGTTTTCATTTCCCTTTTTAGCACAAGTTTTGCCTTCACATTTAATCTGAATTCCCAGTCATCTCAATAGGAGTTCCATGTGCATATTTAGCAGATTTGGAAAAGATGGAATTGCAAGAAGTCTTTATATATTCATTTCTCAAACAAAACTGCATTGAATTCATATGGTGCCAAGATTTTTATATTAATTTATATCCTGATCCTGACAGGCACTTAGACTTTTAACTCCCATTGTCTTCAGATAGCTCTCAATATGTGGCAAAATCCAAACTTACATTGCATTTGGAGGGAGACAGAGTGCTAAGGAAGGAATAAAATGAAAACAAATCATCAGCAACTTTTGTCACATATTTAATCTGTTTTTAGACAACTACCATATTTTATTCTTAACTGTACCTCAAGTGATAAGGGCCTAACAATTAGGGAAGAGGAGCTGGGGGGAAATACCATGAAGGAATGCAATATTGCTATTTAACTAGTATGTCCTCAATACACACCACACACATGCACACATAATCCCGAAATAACAGTATAAAACAATTGTTTTCTCTCAAATCCCCCTTATCTCTTCTCTTTGCCTTGCCAACCTAGTAGCCACTGTCAGTAGTTTAAAAACTGAGCTCACAAACCATGTACCTGCATCTGTTGTTAATCTTCTCTGCCAGTTGTTTCTTGTCCTGGGACTGAAGTATCCACTCTCATGGTTTTCAAATAAAAGCTGAGGTGACAAATTATGCACCTGTGCTCTTTCTTCCTCTCCCCCTACTCTGCTGTGTGTTCTGCTGTGCTTTCTCACAACATTAGCAAAACCAATGTGGCCACCATTAATGAAAGTCTGCAGTCTGTTACTTTAAGTATTTCAGTACAGCTTTAAGTATCATTGTAAAAAATATGCTTGGTCAAAAGGAAATGAATCCAGGATGCTACTATTAAAAGGCACTATTGTGTCAACAATTTGAGGCTTGGTCATATTTCTTTTTAAGTCAATTGAAATTTTGTTTTTAACTTCAATGGGGGGGAGGGGCTTAGGAAACAGAGGTTGCAGTAGAGTAGAACAAAGAATATATTCTTATTTTGTGTGAAGAAGCAAAGTCTTGGTGAGATATATTAATACAACTTAATTACATTCAGTCCTATCCTTGATACACTTGAAAATGCAACAGAAGATCTGTTTCCTTGGTTAACAAACAGATCAACTGCATCATTTGGGGCTTAAGAACAAGTAAATCAGGCAACAAATGGACAATGCAGTTATCTAGTTCAAAGAATGACTGACACTGCAAAGAGCTAGAAAGTTAAATGTCATGATCAGTTTTCATGTTTCTATTGCTCCTGCAACAGCTCTGCCTTCACAATAGATGGCCTTATAATTTTCTCACAGATTATTAGAATACTGATATTTGATTCCCTTTTCATTTATGCTAGTGAAATCTCAATTAAAGAAGAGGCAGGAAAAAGTTATTCCTCTAATAATTAAAATTATTGGTATATTTCTAAGCCAAAAGATAGTCAGTAGAGAAAGAAAAGTATCTGACATTATTTCATACTAATTTATAACGGGATGAAAAGGTGGCCTAGAATGCAGAATAGTCCTAATGAAATGGTCATAATTAAAACAGCTGATAAACAAAGATCTGTTTTTGTAACAATTATGAAAGAGAAAAGAGATTCCACAATAGGTCAATGAATGTTGCTTTTATCTGAAATGGCTTTAACTTCAGACCATGACAATGACACCGTTCAACTTATTAGTCTTAGTGTACATATGCCATAAAACAAAACAGAGAGCATAGATGAGTGTGTGCGTATGTTACATGGATAAATTTTAGTACCCAGTCTTGGAATGGAAAGGGGGCTGTATCATAATATATGCATAAGGGCCCACGTTCCTTTAGAACCTTTGACATCATCTGCAGGAAAAATAAATAAATACAGTTAAAATAGTGCTCTGTTTAGGAATAAATATCTCAGTGGTGACAGAGTTGACTGAAAACTGTCATCTTTGATTCATCTCTCCTTCCCCCTTTGCTGTACCTGCACCTTCTAAGTCTCCATTTGATCCTACTGAGTGAACCAAAGTGAGGTTTTATTTTGTCCTCCGTAGCATTACTTCCACACAAAGTAGTGTCCTTGACGTTCTTTAAGTTTTGTTTATATTATTTATTCAGTGCCACAGGTGCATAGAACACTTCAGAAAAATATAGCAATAAGACACTCTAGAAAAGATGCCACTGGGCATTAGCAGTCTTTTACTGTATGCCCATGATTTAGTGAGGATCCCTTCTGGCAGCAGAATCTAGCTTTGTGGATTTAATGGCAGGGTAAGTGCTACGTTAAACAGTTAAAGTTCTTAGTAAATTTAATTTATTTAAGTGGCAATTCTGTTCTTTTAAAAAGGCAATCTGGAAATATGACATGTTTTAATGATGCATGCACTTGTACTTCTGCCCTACTGCTGAATATACAGTGTTTTAAAAGTCAATCTGGCCTGTTGATTTCTGAATAATTCAGAATTACCTTTGTGATCAGGCAATATTGAGATCTTACTGCAATTTACTTTGGACAAGAAAGATTTTTTTAATTGAGTACTATGGGGGAGTGCAGTTCATGTATTGCTACTGACAAACAAATAAGATGTGCTGCGTCTTGTCACAAAATATCGAAATGTTGTTGACTTTTTTGAACACCAAAAATCATTGTTTTTTAATTATTATTTAGATTTTTCTTGGTTTTTCAGACATCATCATAATGCTTTGGTATATTTTTTTCTTGCTGTTCCATTGACTTTAGTAAAATTCTCAATACACTTGGGACTGACCCCTCCTTTAAAAAAATAATAATAAAAGAACAAGCTAGTGCACAGTACTAGTTTTGATTTTTAAATTGTGATAACATTTTAATTTTAATTAGTATATATTAATAGCTTAGTGTATTCGTTGAAGATATCAAAAAACAATAGAGCATATTTTTAATATACTCTAATAGCTAAGATTAAAGTGTCTGCATCTGATGTATAGGCAATAGAAAAACTGAATTCCCTTAAAATTGACATTGCTGAAAAGATGCAATTTGAACTTCGAATGACCATCTCTGGCAAGAATTTCTTTATTGTTAAAATTAGACTGATGCACCTTTAACAATGAATGAAAAACAAAGGCACAGTTATATTCTATACTGAATACAGTGTTAAAAATTTAGTTCAAAACTTTAGTTCAACTTGGAAATGCACACCATGTTTACAAAATGAGTAAAACTTACAACTTATTCTGCAAGCTAATATTACAAGATATGGCACTTGCACTTTTTGATTATATGTACATTAAATAATCACTGTTGTGTATTTTGGTGTCTTATTTAATTGCCTGGATTGCCATAGCAATAAAGATCGATTATTAGGGGTTAGCTCACTCGGTCCTGATCCGTTCTTAGTGTTAGCTGAATAAAGTACAACCCCTGTGTTCACCTTCTTTCTGAGGCTATGTACACACGACAAACTTGTCCCGCAATAAGCTATTGTGGGACAAGGAAAGCGCTTTGGTGTGTACACACGTGCTTGTTATATCACAAAGGAACGTTCACCCGTGTGATACAAGAGCAGTGCATGGTGGGCACCTGTCCCACCATGCACTGCCCACAGCCAGCCCCCTAGTCCAGCTGCAGGGCTTCAGGTGGTGGCAAGGGCTGCGCGCTTAAGCGCCGCAGCTTCCGCCGCCACCCGAAGCCCAGGGGCTGAGCTAGGGGGCTGGCCCGAACCGGCGTGGGCAGCCGGTTTGGGCCAGCCCCGTAGCTCAGTACAGGGGAGCCGCCGAACCTGGCAGCTCCCAGAAGAGTCAATTTCACTGCTCTGCTAGAGCAGTGGGATTGACATATTTGACAACTCCATATTTGACAAGTGGCCTCGATTGGCATTCTGGGACATTTCCGGAGGCTGTCTAACGCGCAAAATGGTTACACGCAAGCATTACTGCGGAACTGCTGTTCCACAGTAATGCTAACCTCTCTCGATTTGAGTGGTTTAACTGTTGCGTGGCAAGAGGGTGTTGCCGCGCAACAGGGTGAATGATCGTGTGTACGCTAGCAGCTTTATTGCGCGGTAAGGAGCCTTACCACGCAATAAAGTGATCGTGTGTACATGGCCTGAGTCTATGCTAGTTTCTCTCTGAATACAAGTAGTTTCAAAGAATTCAACATAACAAAAGTAGAAACAAGTGGGGAGGGGGGAATCAACCTGTGCTATATCACGACAAAAGAAAAATAGAAGTCAATGTAAGAAAAATCTTTTTGCTGTTTGGAGGGGGGCTGATCTGTTTACACTGATGGTTCAAATTGAAATTAAAACAGG
This sequence comes from Pelusios castaneus, assembly GCA_007922175.1. Classification (NCBI taxonomy): domain Eukaryota; kingdom Metazoa; phylum Chordata; order Testudines; family Pelomedusidae; genus Pelusios; species Pelusios castaneus. The sequence continues at coordinate 3,371,159 of ML685867.1, forward strand.
TTCTGCTGTGTTCTGACTGGAGTGAAACTCACAAACTGGGAAAGAAAAAAATGTGCTAATGAGGGAAAATCCCCAGCAATTGTGTGTGAATGACTCCAATGCACATGAATAAAAGACACTAAAAGACAAGAGAAAGGAAGAAAAAAAGGGGAGGAGGTAGCAATGGGTACATTTATGGGGCACCTGGGGCCTTTTGATGAAACTCTGGAGCAATGCCACACATATACCAAGCATTTACCACTTTTTGTTATTGGAAAATAAAATTACAGAAGCAAAAAATGTGCTAATCTTCCTAAGCATTGCAGGAGATAAATCCTACACTGTACTGTGCTGTTTAGAAAGACAACAGAGTCCTGTGGCACTTTTAAAGACTAACAGATTTATTTATTGCATGAACTTTCGTGGGAGAAAATCCCATTTCGTCAGACGCTTAGTGCACCCAGATAAGCCACAGACAAAATCTTACAGTAACGTGAAAATCCTGGAGGCACTTTTTCCCCCAAAACCACTGGTAATTGAAGTAAGATGTAAGTTTCACTAAAGAAATCAAGAAGAAAATGAAACAGTTGTGCAATATGTAGCAGTTATGAAGAAGCTTGCAGAGCACTGTGAATTTAATGAGATGTTAAATGACACCCATACGATAGGCTAGTGCGTAATCTGCACAGTGAAGCAATACAGAAGTGCTTGTTGATAGAGGCCCAGCTCACCTTGCAGAAGGTGTGGTCTCTATAGAACTGGCCACAAGGGAGGCTCAACAAATCAGTGCATCAGAGTGTCACAAGAACCTACCCACAAGACAGTGGAGAGCTGGGAATGTTACTGCTGTGGAAAGCTGGGTCACCATGTGTTGATGTGTTAGAATGCTGGTGTATAGACCTAGTGTGTTGACACTGTGGAAAAAGGGGACACATAGAGTGTGCCTGCAAACAAAAGAAACATTAAACAGAGCAGACAAATGGGAGAAAAAGAAGCCTGCGGTCTGGTGGACTAAAACAGAAAATCCATGCAGTAGAGCAGACTCGGGATAATCAAAGTGACACCCTGCCAGAACTAGTACCATTCCATGTCTTGTCCATGACAGTTGGCTCATATGAATACTGGGTAATCCTGCTATTGGAAATTAAACCTATATGTCTGGAACTGGACGCTGGTGCACCAGTTTTACAGGTCTCAGGCACTGTGTATAAGTTGAAGCTAAAGCATCTTCTGCTTAAGTTCATGAAAATTGTTCCAAAGACATACACTGGAGAAACAGTACCCATGTTGGGCAGTACTGATGTTAAGGTGACTCAGTGGACAGGCTGCTAAATTGCCACTGTTTGTGGTAGAAGGCATAGTTTAGGAAGATCCAGCTGAACTGGACAGAAATGCACAGGATTATTAAAGAAGAATCAGGTTTGGCAGCTGTGTTAAAGAAACATGCTGCTGTTCTCGGAGAGGACTTAGGAAGTATGAAGGAAATCACTGTGAAATTGAACATTAAGCCTGACAGCCAACTAAAATGTCAGAATGTTCCAGTATTGAAGAAAGATGGCTCCATTCTAATTTTGTTGGGATTTCAAGATCACTGTTAACCTGGTGCAGAGCAATATTCTCTTCCCCTGATCGATTATCTGTTTGTTGGCATGGCTGATGGACAAAAGTTCTGCAAGATTGATCTGAGTCAAGCATATTTATAGATGCACATTGCTGAGGAGTCCCAAGAACTGTTTGACTACCGTAATGCACGCATAAAGGTTGGAACTGTTACTGTCGCTTGCCCTTCAGAATAACGTCGGCCCCAGCTTTTCTCCAGAGGGCTATGGACCAGATCTTGAGTGGCTTGCCAGGAGTCCAGTGATCTCTTGAGGACATCCTAGTCACTGCTAATTCATTGATGTTCCATCTTAATATGTCCAACCTGCTGAAATGGAAAAAAAGCTGATGGAGGTCGTTGGTGAGTTCAGCTGCAAATATTTTCATTGCTGATCTTGTCCTGCTACATAATGTGGAACAGCTGATGAAGATGGTAAGAATCAAAAACATCAGTCTGCTACTCTTCAGCTTTTCTCAGCACTCACATTTCAGTGCCATATGATAGAATATGTTTCACTGTAGTCTGAAGATCAGCAGCTTTGTAACAATCTTGATCTACCAACATCTCCACAGAAGCTGATAAAGGGCCCAGATCATGGTGGCAGTTACTGCTATCTGAGTCTCCAAGCGGTGGTGATGGACAACTGGTGGGAGGAAGGGGAAGGTTTCAACCAGGAAAGAGAAACCTGAGCATCATCCATGCTCAGCAAAATATAAAATAAAATAATGAATAGTGAATTCCCTCCAGTGTTCATCATCCAAGAGGTTCAGAGGTATAATTCACTGTTCATATTTTGAGGCCCCAGAATTTCAGTGTTAGTTTTTCTATTTCATAGAATCATAGAATTCTAGGGCTGGAAGGGACCTCATGAGGTCATCTAGTCCAATCCTCTGCTAAAAGGAGGACCACTCCCACTAAATCATCCCAGCCAGGGTTTTGTCTAACCGGACCTTAAATATCTCAAAAGACGGAGATTCGACCACCTCCATAGGTAACCCATTCAAATACTTCACCAACCTCCTAGTGAGAGTTTTTCCTAATATCCAACCTCGACCTCCCCAGCTGTAACTTGAAACCATTGCTCCTTGTTCTGTCCTCTGTTACTATCAAGAACAGTCTAGCTCCCTCCTCTTTGGAACACACCTTCAAGTAGTTGAAGGTTGCAAACAAATCCCCCCTAGTCTTCTCTTCTGTAGACTAAATAAGCCTAGTTCCTTCAGTCTCTCCTCGTAAGTCATGTGTCTCAGCCCCCTAATCATTTTCGTTTCTCTCTGCTGAACTCTTTCTAATTTGTCCACATCCTTTCTGTAGATGGGAGCCCAAAATTGGACACAGTATTCCATATGCGGCCTCACCAGTGCCGAATAGAGGGGAATAATCACATCCCTTGATCTGCTGGCAACACTCCTACTGATGCAGCCCAATATGCCATTGGCCTTTTTGGCAACAAGGCTTATATCCAGCTTCCCGTCCACCATAGACCCCAGGTCCTTTTCTATAGTACTGCTACTTAGCCAATTGGTCCTGAACCTGTAGCAGTACATGGGATTTTTCTGTCTTTAGTGCAGGACTTTGCACTTGTCCTTGTTGAACCTCATGAGATTTCTTTTGGCCCAGTGTTCCAATTTGTTTGTCTCCCTAAATCCTGTCCCTGCCCTCCAACATGTCTACCATTCCTCCCAGTTTGGTGTCATCTGCAAACTTACTAATGCAATCTATCCCATCATCGAGATCATTAATGAAGATGTTGAACAGAACCGGCCCCAGGACCAACCCCGGAGGCACTCCACTCATTACTGGTTGCGAACTAGATATTGAGCCATTGATTATGACCCCCCGAGCCTGTTGATCTAGTCAGATTTCTATCCACCTCACGGTCCACTCATCCAACCCATTCTTCCTTAACTTGCCAATGAGGAATGCTGTGGGAAACTATATCAAAAGCCTTGCTAAAGTCGAAGTATATCACGTCAATGGCTCTTCCTGCATCCACAAATCCAGTCATCTCATCACAGAAGGCAATCAGGTTGGTCAGGCATGATTTGCCATTGGTGAATCCATGCTGACTGTTCCTGATCACTTTATTTTCCTCCAAGTGTTTCAGGATGGATTCTTTGAGGACCTGTTCAGGGCCGTCCCTTGGGGGGAGCAGGGCCCTGGGCCAATTGGCCTAGGTGGGGCCCTTCCCCCACACTGCAGGGGAGTGGGGTGGGCCCACTGGCCTGCTCCCTCTCCCCCCAGGGAGCCGGCCCCGGAATCTGAGGCCACTTGTGGCGGTAGCCCGGTCTGGCCCTGGCTGGGAGGCCGAGGCTGCCACCGCAGGGAGCTGGCTTTGGCCCTGGGCCAGAAGGCTGAGGCCACCACTGCGGGGAGATGGCTTTGGCCCTGGGCTGGAAGCCGAAGCCACTACCGCGGGGAGCTGGGTATGGCCCTCGCTCTGGGCTGGGAGGTCGAAGCCACCACCGTGGGGAACTGTCTTTGGCCCTGGGCCATGAGGCCAAGGCCACCGCCATGGGGAACTGGCTTTGGCCCTCACCCCGGATCGGGAGGCCGAGGCGTGGCCACCACCGTGGGGAACCGGCTTTGGCCTTGGGCCGGGAGGCCAAGGCCGCAGATGGGGAGCCAGCCACATGCGGCAGTGTGGGACAGGCCACATGTGCTCTGCCCCTGGGCCTGCCTGCTCCACCCTGGGGGTAGGGAGTGCTGGCCCAGGGACCGGGCATAGCTTGCTGCTGAAGCCAGCGAGAAACAGAAGGAAGTGCAGCTGTGGGTGGAGGGGCTGTGGTGTGCATGGGCCCCGCACTGCCCCGCTGGGAGAGGGACAGCACAGTGCCCACATAACTATGGGGTCTGGGGCCATCACCCCATTCGCCTCCCCCAACCCCCCCAGGGATGGCCCTGGACTTCCTCCATGATTTTTCCAGGGATTGAGGTGAGGCTGACCGGTCTGTAGTTTCCCGGATCCTCCTTCTTCCCTTTCTTGAAGATAGGTACTATATTTGCCTTTTTCCAATCCTCTGGGACCTCCCCCGTTCACCACAAGTTTTCAAAGATAATGGCCAGTGGCTCTGCAATCACATTGGCCAACTCCCTCAGCACCCACGGATGCAGTTCATCCAGCCCCATAGACTTGTGCACATCCAACTTCTTTAAGTAGTCCCTAACCTGACCTTCCATCACCGAGGGCCGCTCTTCTTCTCTCCATTCTGCCTTACCCAGTGTAGTAGCCTGGGAGCTGGCCCTCCCTGTAAAGACTGAAGTAAAAAAGGCATTGAGTACTTTAGCCTTTTCCGCATCATCCACCATGTGGATACCTGCCCCATTCAGTAAGGGACCTACACCATCCCTGATCCTCTTCTTGTTACTGACATACTTGTAGAACCCTTTTCTGTTATCCTTCACATCCCTTGCTAGCTGCAACTCCAATTGTCCTTTGGCCTTTCTGATTTTATCCCTGCAGTCCCGAGCAATATCTTTATACACCTCCCTTGTCATCTGTCAGTTTCGTTATCCAACAAATAAGTCTTAAAGAAATAGTCAAATTTAAAAGTAAAACATTGTTTTGAAATGACATTAGGAAATGTTTTGAATAAAAAAATTAAAACAGCTCATTTAGAACATGTCCAAGTTTTTTATTCATGAATCTGTGAATCTGATTTTTTTGGGTGAATTTTACTCTTCAGTGAAAAAATGAGCCCAGTTTTGCTCTTAAGATGTCTAATAAAATAGACCTTCCATACTGTCAATCAAAATACGTCCTAGCCTCAAATTAAGGAGACAAATGCTAAGCAATGAATTTCCATAATGTCCCTGTAAGGTAACTGAAGCGTCCCATGTTGCAAAAGATGAAACTGAGACATGGGAATGTTCATTGACTTTTAGATAAACTTGCACAGCAAGTCAGTGGGAGAATTAGAATTTGGAGTTCTTGGCTCCAAGCCTGATGCTTAGTTCTGTAAACCATAAGCTATTACAGCATTAAAAAAGTGACAGCAGAGTGCTTTTAAAGAATTCTACGTGTCTCTGGTCCTATGGATAGTAATATTAACTTAAAATAATATCCTGAACACTTTTCAAGGCTATGGATAGCAAGCCACAAACAAAATATTTTACATAGCCATCCTTAAACCTGGAAAGGCTTTGAAGAACAGTACTTGAATGTACAGTACTGATCTGAAGTTTCTTGGATCCTTTTTGGTCTAGAAGACAGCCTGAAAGTCATGAGAAAACAACCTCATGTGATATTTGTGCTGCTTGCCCAACTGGGCTACAAATACTGAGAAATTAGTTTTATAGCCCAAAACTGTAAGTGAAAATAGAAGCTAAAGAGGCAAAGGTTCATTAAAAAGTTTATCATCTCAGATGATTTGAATAAAGTTCTGAATGAAAATGTAAGCCTGTGTTTAAATTCAAATAGATCCTTCCATACGTACTGTACGTACTATTGGATTAAGACTTGAGTTCCGGTTTCAGTCTGGCCATTGTTTTTCTGTGCAGCCTTGGGAAAATGACTTATCATCTCTGTGCTCAATTTACCATATTCTTACAGTGCGGATAATACGGCTTAGTCGCTTTATTAAAGTGGTTTTGAAGCTTTGACTAAAATACACTATTTCACTACAAAGCAGAAAGATAATTCACAAAGGTTTTATATTCAGAGCTAAACCTTGCTGCTTTATTAATTAAGCAGTTCAATAATAAGCATACTAGAGTTTAGACACTGCATCGCAAAAACACTAATGCTAGGTTAAGACTCATACTTATTTGAATTAGACATAAAAAATACTGATTCCTCCATAAAAATGGATAATAAGAATTAAGGCTAGCCATAATAGGTAATTTCAAACAATCAATACTGCATCTGTGTGTTCATTTAATTCCCTGTAAATTTATATTGTAAACATCTAAGATTATCATTTTTTACCAATACATAATACATGTGCTGGGAGATGGTAGATGTTGAATGCCCACAAGTACTGGTAATTGACAGCTGAATAAATTTTAATTATAATTGTAGATGAAATAACATTTTAATTAATTAGATTGACATTAGAAGAGGTGTAAAATGCTCTGTTCTGGCCACAGAAAATCTATTTTTAAAAGCCAGCAAGTTCCATAAGGGATTGAAAAGCAATATGAGTTTCAAAAACAAACAGAACCAGTTGTGACTGTGTGGAATATTTAGCATTACTTTCCCCAAAATAAAATACAATAAAAAATGCTGGTGTTTTTGTTGTACAATTGGTGGTACTTTAGAAAAATGTCTGAAATCACATAAAATTGGGTTTCATGCAATTTGAGCTCAAATTCAATGCTGCTGTTACTTCTGTTATTCAGCTTCTGTGATTAATATTGCAAACCCAGATACCTTGGGAACTCACAAAAGAGATGGTATATAATTTGCATTTGGAGAAAAAAAATCCTCAGCAATGTCTGGCTACAATCCCCTAGAAACTACACCAGGCTGTTCACTACTGAATCACATTCTTGAATACATAATACATTCAATTTATTTACAGATTTAATAAATAGTTCCAAAATTTGGGAGATTATTTTTCTTAAATTTTATAAAAGTCACAGATACACAGTGTGCAATGAGGTTTTTAAACAATGCTGAATTCCTCAGAACAAAGTAAGAAGATCTTCAAATTGCAATCATAATAAAATAATAGGAAACAATAACCATTTTATAAATGAATCTGCACAGCCCCAGGGTGCATAGTTTGCATAATACATAATACAAGAACTACTTAAACTTTTCAATACAAATATAGTGATAATGACTCGAATGGTAACTTCAAAAGCCCCTTTTTGTTTTTGATATGTGACAAATTCAATGCATAATATGTAAAATCTTAGCTCATAATTTATATAAGATCCTAGGGTATCATCCTGAAATTCTTTGAACTGATTGCACTGAATAGTCATGAAAATCTGTCTCCCCCACCACTTCCCTCCCCACATACACACTTCATTTTTAAGTTTAACTCTGTGACACAGAAATAAAAAAGAGGGAAGAGAGACTTCTTTAATTGGAACCATCATTTTTTAAAGGATGCACAGTATGTAACATATACACACATACAGAGCCCTGCTCTGCATAGAGTAAAGATGGGGACCAAAAAACTCAGTGCAGATTCTAATCCTCTCCAACCAAGAAAAAAAAAGTGTGATCAGATCTGCTCCTGTTCTTGTAGTCAAACTTCAATCCAAATCTTCAGGTGGCCCCCTTTCCACTCCCAGGTTCAGGCAGTGAGGGAGATATGAGAATGATCAGAGGCTCAATTTCCCCCCATTTGCATAGGTCCGTCTCACCTACACCTTTGATGTCTTCTTCCCCTCTGAACCTTGGCATTCTTGTGGTGCTAAATGTCTTTCACCCTTTTTGTTGGCTCCCTTATAAGGGACACTTCCCATTCTTCATAGGGATTGATGTTAGAAGGTGCTATCCCTACCCCATCCCAGGCAGCAGGGAGCAAGACAATCCATACTGTCCTTAGTCCAGACAACAGACATTCTCCTGCCTTTTTCTTCCTAAGAATCATAAAGTTTCTACCATATGGAAGCATTAGCTTCCATTACATTCTAAGATATACGAAAGCATGGACTGCCTCATGATTAACCCTTTTTATACCACCTCTGTAACAAAGGCCATGCTTTAGAGATATTCTCTTTGTTTTTCACACAAAGGAATAATATGTCTGAAGATCAGTAAGACCAGAGGGTCCCGTTTACTAGACAGATGTTGCTAGTTCTAGTAGGGATGGTTAAGGAGGTTAGCATTTGTAATTCATATCCAAAGTATGTCATGTTTTCCAGTATAATTTTACATAATAAAGGCTCACTTGCACAACCTAAGTAGTGCAACAACATAAGACAAATGTTATGTTCAGGTTTCATATTTAAATAATTCTATAAAATCAGTCTGAAAGGTTAAAGCTTTTGTTCCAAGTTGCTTATCTTGCCGTAAAAAATATTGTGCTGTTGACTCCTGTATAACATTACATAAAGAATATGTGATAAAACTATATCAAGCCTATTGCAGAATGAGAAGGACCTAAGGGGCTCTCTCCTTGGCTCCTTTTCTGTCTTGTGTGTATAACTTATAGACAGGTGTATGAATGTCAATGCCATTTCTATGCAAATGACCTTCAGATGGTCATTTTCCTTTTTATCTATGATTTTCAAATTGCTCTTGATTTTCAAATTGTTTGGCGGATGTCAGTGTGTTGGTACCTAAATGGCTAAGTTTGAAGCATCTAATACTAACCCCAACCGCCCAAATTTCCTCATATGTGCTATGGAGCATTTGTTTATGTGTGTGTCATCAAAACGTCTGAAGTTAATTTTTAATTACTAGGGCAATTCAGTGTAGACTTGGGCAATTTTCTAGCAGCTAGTGCTCTTCTCCAGAATAATTCACTTCATGGGTCACCATTCCTGTTCAGTTTAATGCCAGTTTGATGCCATAGCTTGAATAAAATTTATAAGCAACATCACAACCACCTTATCTTCCTCTTAAAACTTAGGCTTTCTCCATCAAGGACAATTGATTGGATTCCTCAATGCCCATTTGTTGGCAGATATCTCAAGATATCTGTTTGCTGTGAAAACAGTTGCTTTCTTTTGGCCTCCTACTTACAATGCAGAGGTTTAGATGATAAAATTTACAGATTAAAAACAATCAATTTCTGGTACTTCACACCATAAATCAAGTGAACTTGCATGTAAATTCATCAGCAAGTTGTGTTTTCTGCTCTCTAATTTAGATTACAGCAATGATGCAGCCATCAGTGGTGTGTGCAGTGGGTACCTCAACCCTTCCTGAGTCCTCAGAATACTGAATAAATGATATGGTCATCTAACCCCTTGACAGATGAAAGGAAACATGAGAAAACCTGTCAGTCAGTGACGCTTGGCATGAAGAACAGCCCAATGCAGAAGAACAGCTCAATGTCCAAGCAGCAGACCTTTCCACAGTGGCTACAAGTCCACTCACCCAATGGAGGTTGAAGCACACTTTGCTTCCTGGCTCACCTACAGCCTCAGCCTGGGATCTCTGATGATTCGCCACGATGACTGCACCAGTCTTGACCCAACTTCTTCAGGCTGAGCAGTTGTGAGCAGGGCTCTTCCAGTTGTCAGTGGGAATGCTGAATTACTTCAGGCTATGCTTGAACTTGTTACTGTATCAGAGCTTTGGCCTTCCTCTGTGTCACCGGTAGTACTTGAGTTGGCCTTAGAAAACAGCTTTTGGTGGGTGATCTTGAAGCATGCTGTTCATGTGTCCCAGCCAGTGAAGTTTCTGAGCATCCAGCAGAGTCTTCAGAGACTGTAGGCTGGTTCTCTCAAGGATCTTGCTGATAGTGATCTAATGGTCCCAAAGTACTTCAAGGAGCAGTGAAAGTGGAAGCTGTTAAATCTCCACTCCTGCTTTCACATATGTAAAGGTGGGCAATGAAGACACAAGCCAGATAAGCAAATACATTTGTATTCAGAGTTAGCAGCTTGCTGCTCCAGACACATGAGGTAAGTTTGCCAAAGATGACAGAGGGTTTAGGAATCTTGGATCAAAATCTGAATCAAGGCTAAGTGAGCTGGTTAAAGTTGAGCCAAGACAGCAGAAGTGATCCATGTTGTTCACAGTTTGATTATTAATGTTGACTTAGGTAGTACGTTAGTGCCCTATGATATGACAACTGTTTTCTTAATATTGATTACCATAACTAGCTTGATACATGAATTAAAGAACTTATTCATCATGATCTGCAATTCATCAGGTGAATTAGAGATGAATGTAGCAGCATCTGCAAAGAGCAGAACTTGAATGTTAAACAAGCTGCTATCTGTCCTTGATTCAATTAGTACACTAGATTGATTGTTTCTGAAAGCGTGTTTAGAGAGGAAAAAGATGCCAAAGCCAGTAGGTGCTAAGATGCAGCCTCGCTCTATATCAATTTGAGTGCCAAGCTCAGATGATGTTTTGTTTTCATACTGGATAGTTGCTTTCATTCTCTCATGGAATAGGTAGAGCCAATTCTCAACAGGATCTTATATATACCATTCCTGCTAACCATGTCAGAGGCCTTTTGGATAAATGATCTGTGACCGTAAAGTGAATTGCGAAAAGGGTGAACAGGAAATGATAAGGCTGCCGTTTGTTTCCTATCTACATTTTCTTCTTAAATTTTATAGACAGCAGACTCTCTTTGTGAAAAGAAACCTTGGCATTTTCAGTTTGAACAGTGACATAAGAACCACCATGCTTGGTTAGATCAATGGTCCATATAGCCCAGTATCCCTTCTTCCAACAGTGGCCAATGCCAGGTGTTTCAGAGGGAATATACAGAATTCCCAGTTTCTGGCAACAGAGGTCAGGAACACTTCAGGTCATGGTTTTGAACCCTGCCCAACTTGGCAAATAGCACTGATAGCCTATATGCCATGAATTCAGTTCTTTTTTGAACCCTGTTATATTTTTGGCCTTCATAATATTCTCTGGCAAAGAGTTTCACAGGTTAACATTGCATTTGTCAAGAAATACTTTCTTGTATTTGTTTTAACCTTCTACCTAAAAATTTAATCTAATGGCCCCTACCTAGTTCTTGTATTATAAGAAGGATTAAATAACACTTCTTTATTTACTTTCTCTCCACCAGTTATGATTTTATAGATCTCTAATTGTATCCCCTCTTAGTCATCTCTCTCCTAAAATGAAAAATCCTAGTTTTATTAAGTTCTCCTCCTAGAGGCTGTTCCACCCCTAATCATTTTTGTGCCCCTTTTTTCTATCTTTTCCAGCTCTAATATGTCCTTTTTGAGATGGGACAATCAGATCTGCATGCAGTGTTCAAGATGTGGTTATGCCATGGATTTATAGGCAATATACTACTTTCTGTCTTATTATCTATCCCCTTCCTAATGATTACCAATAATCTATTAGCTTTGTTTGATTGCTGATACACATTGAATAGTGATTTCAGATAGCTATCCACAATGACTCTAAAATCTCTTTCTTGAGTGGTAGCAGCTAATTTAGCTCATCATTTTATGTGTGTGTTTGGGATTAAGTTTTCCAAGATGCATTACCTTGCATTTATCTACACTGAATTTCATTTATCATTTATTGTCAGTCACTCAATTTTGTGGTATTTCTTTAGTACAGCTTGATTCATTCAAGATTTTTACTTCATTTGATTCGGCACTTTCTTTAATCCCCCCACCAGTGTGACCTATTGTGTTCTTCTGATATATTTTGTACCCTGGTATTACTGTGTCCCATTGAGTACCATCATTCCACCAAGTTTGTGTGATACCTGTTTATCAATATCCTCATTTTATATGAGGGACTCAAGTTCACCCATTTTAATATTAGACTTCTGCCATTTGTATATAAGCACTTTAAAAAATGTCAATTTTTAGCTCTCTGCTGTTAGAAGAAAACAGGGAATCCCAGAGGTGGATTGGGTCGACAGTCTTCCTTTATTGCCTGCTCGTTCCTCCTTGATGCCCCGAGTGAGAAGGCGGGGGTGGGGGTGGGGATTACAATCCTTTTATCCTTAAAAATATGTAAAAACTTACCTTTATGACAACTCCCTGAAGAGCCTTTTTTTTTTTTTTTGGTTACATTAACCCACAAGCAATGAATATTAATAATTATCTGGTGAATGTAATTATACCTGCCCCTCTTTGTTTACAGGATCAGTCAAAGGTGCACAGGCACTGAACTTTACAACACAATATTTTTTGTAACAGCAATGCCTACAAATTCCTAATTAACCATTTAGCAAGGGAGGGGAAAGAGGAGAAAGATAAGCATGTTCCCTCCAAGGATCTTATACTGGAGAGGGAAGATAGCATACTTTTAGTTATATTTCTTGCACAAGTTGTGAGAAGGGAGGAGAGAAAAGGGAAGATAACACATTTCAACTAGAATTTAATTTACAGGAAAATAAGGATTGCCCATAGTAATCTGTGGCTCAGGCCAGGCTGTTTGTCCAGCACTAAGTTTACTCTCCTAAATCCACTATTATGTGATGTTACTGAATAGGATTCCTTTTCATTTGACTGTTTCTCATCAGATACAACCCATATTTTATCATATCCATTAGATTCTCCCCTTTGGGACATCCCTGCTCAAACTACATGCTCCTTCATACCTATCAGCTTTCCTTCCCCACCCTTAGTTTAATGACTTGTTATTAAATATTCTATTCCCAGAAAAATCCATTTTGTACAATGGAAATCTAACACTCAAATCCCTATGTAGAATGAAGAATTATTGACAGCAACATTATTTTTAGAAAAAAAACTTCTTTTGGCCAAAAACATGCAGATTTGGATTTACTGAAAAACTTTGCAGGGTTGTGTCAAAAGCCCCAAAACGGTTCAGTTGAAAAATCCTCAAAAAAAGAAAATGGGTTTTGATATTTTCCAAATGAAATGTTTTGATTTTTTATTTTGAAATTAACTTTCATTTGAAATGTTACTTCACTTTTATTAAATATTATAGGAACCACTCACCCCTCAAACTCAGCCAAACACAAAATGTTTTAGTTTTTCAGCTACCAAACTGAAAAAAAAAATCGTTCTTTGTACAGCTCTATAAAGAATGAATATATATTGAGAGGTGAAAAACACGAGCACTGCAAAAACATTCTTGGTGAATGTTTGCCCAATTTTGTGACTAGGTTCCATCATGCCCTCTTGGGTTTGCTTTTCATGAATATTTGAGATCAAGTGTTCATGGCATCAAAGTTTGCCCAATAACAAATTTCAAAGTAATAAGTGTAAGTAGATATAGAAAACTGAATTTAATCTTTACACAAGAGTGTGTGAATACTTGCTGGAAGTGTATCCACAATTAGGGAAGAGAAATTATTGTGTGTGACTTATCTGTCTAATCCCAACTAAGCAATACAGCTAGAGTTTGATATATCATGTGAAAAAGAATTCAAGGAAAGCAAAATCACCATATGGATATTTTGCTAGGACACGCCCTCTCACCCCTCCCCCTCTCCCACCTCATCAAGGCTATATTTGTCAGATAAGATACTGGTTTTAAGTTATTTCTTCAACTCTAGCTACATATATCGTAAACGTCAATAATCCTTCCTTCTTTACTTACAAGCTTCTGAGTGTTTCCTAATTGAAAGCCACACCCACCTCACTGTAAATTTATTAATCATGCTGATCTCAGTAACTTTTTTATATTAAGAAGATTTTAAAGGCTATGACAATATGAACCTGAAATTTTAGAAACACAAAGGTGGCCACAGTGATGTAATTATAATTTTAAATGGAGAGGATGCTTTTAGTGCTTATTAAAAATGACAGATTAATAGCAATTTCTGGAGTCTATTAGAGTGCAGATAGATATTATCCTGAAAGCTCTTTGCCTGTGGTTAATGATGTATAGTGCCCTGGTTTTGTTTCTCCAATCCAGTGTGTTTAGATTTGTGATCAGAGTACAAGAGGAATTTGTTTGAACCCACAAGTTGATTTCATTAGTGACCTCAAGACTAATTTGTACCCTTATAGTGGTAGAGGTTATTACATTAAAATTTGTGCCACTTACTGCTAGATTTTATTAATCCTGAGACAGCTGTTGGAAAATGATGTAAACTGATTGTACCAAATAATATCCTGTGAGGAAATCACAAACATATGTGCTATGTCAAATTTATTGGGCATATTTTTGCAAATTCTTATTCAAGGAAATACCTAAATAATAATAATAATAATAATAATAATAATAATATCAACCAGTACCACAGCAGCAAGATGCAAATCTACTGGAGTAATAAAATAAAAATGTTTAACCTGCCCTGAGGCAAATTACACTGTTGAGACTTTGCCTTAATAAAGTATCAACATTTGCATAGGAAAATAAACACAATTCTGATGTTCTTTGAGGCATGTTTTGTATATCCATGTTGCAAACCTGTAGTTTAGCAGGAAACTACGATGTGTGTACAACTACAGAATTGTTACTGTAGGGTATTAATTTGGAGCCTAAAGAAGTTGGCAAGTTCCCAAGAGGTAGCTGTGTTACTCTAGTTCAGCAAAACAAACAAGGAGTCCTGTGGCACTTTTAAAGACTAACACATTTATTTATCACGTGAGCTTTCGTGGGAGAAAATCCCACTTCGTCAGGCGTTTTGAAGACCACAGAAGCTCATGCGATAAAGAAGTGGGGTATCCAACTCCCACTGAAAGTCAGTGGCATTTGTTTGTCTAACCTTTAGGCTTCTTTGAAAATCCCAGCCTACATTTATAGGAATTCTCATTAAGCTTAAAGGACCTTACAAAGTGGGAAATTCATTGTTATTTCTGTGTAATAGATTGAGACAGAAAGATGTTAAGTGATGCACTCCAGGTCTCATAGAAAGGGCAATGTCAGACTTGAGACCAGGTCTCTTGGCTCCTAGGGACTTCCACAGTTTACTAGGTCCAAGTTGGACTCTTGGATCAAGTCCATAAAGCTGTCCAGTAGACAAATGCAGTGTTTCAACAGTTTTCCTCCTTGATAGAGTCCCTATGTACTTAAACTCATCATTCGAACGTTTGAACAAACAATATTTGCATTTATATTTATATTTTACACTTTAGTATATCTCTACTCTTACCAGTTTGTCCAGAATACTATTTTTTTGCGCATCTGAATGGTTCCAAACTGGTTAGTGCTGGATATTTTTGTAGAAAAGTCTGTTCCTTTTTGATTGCCAGCTCAGCCATTTGCTGAATTTACTGTGCAGCCACTTCATTTGAGGAATGACAAAGTTCTCTGGAGAACAAGCATTCCCTGTTATGTGTACACAATGAAAGCTGATTTTAGCAGAATAAACTGGTATATCATCTTTCACTTCCTCACCTAACCTTTAACATTAATCATAGCGTGTGCTGTTAAACAGTTGCCACAAGCTACCTCTGAGCTGGCTGCCTGCAGTGCTGATATTAAAACCTTTAATAAAAGGTTAGACAGTCTGAACAGTGGAATAAAATAAATAAATAAAACCTAGGCTAGCTAGAGAGATCAGTGGCATCAGCTGGCACTCAGAGTATACAGCTGGGGTTCTCTTTCCTTTTCCTTCTGTGCCTGCAGGATAGTTATACTCTAGGAATCTACTTCTCAATATGGATGGGTGAACCGGTTCAGAAAAAATAGCAATCAACCTGCTTCACTGCGTTTGGATCTTGCTTAGTTGGCATGATGATAACAAATCAATGTAATAGTCATGTGCTGTACAGCCCAATGACCTAAAAGAGAGTAGGATGTGCAGACTGAGGGCAATGTATGGCTTTCAGTGCTCAAAATTAAACACCAACCACTTTTAGGTAAGGCACTCTTGTAATAGTCAAGGTCTTTTTGTTTCTCTAGGTACCTATAGGCACTGTCATCGCTGTAGAATCAGAAATAACACAATCTATCTTTTGTCCTTCCTAGCCTGTACAGAAAAAAAGATTAATTTATGGTAGCTAATTTGTGTGTCTGTGTGGAGTTTTGTCTGTATGCATATGAAACATTAATTGAAGAAAAATTAAGCTGAAGAAATCAGTCTTCCCTTTTTTACTGAGTGTTTAGTTCTAGGACCATCCTTCCTTCTTACTTCTTGTGGGTTACTTTCCAGCTTTCTGAGGCAAACCACATAAAAGAATTGCCCAGACTCTCTCAGAAATCATCATAGCTCTGTTGACTTCACTGAAACTGTGAAAATGTGGTTTGTATCTATAACACAGAATCATAGAAGTGAAGGAGTGATAGGGACCTCTGTAGTTCATCTTATCCAATCCCCAGCACTGAAGGCAGGATTAAGTAATAACTAAACATTCCTGTTCTTAAAAATCTCCAATGACGGAGATTCCATAACCTCTCTTGGTCATTTATCCCAGTGCTTAACTACCCTGACAGTTAGGAAGCTTTCCTAAAGTCCAACCTAAACCTTTCTTGTTGCAGTTTAAGCCCATTACCTTTTGTTCTATTCTCAGAGGTTAATGAGAAAAACATTTTCTCCCTCCTCCTTGTAACAATACTTTATGTATTTGAAAACTGTTATGTCCCTGCTCAGTCTTCTCTTTTCCAGATGAAACAAAACCTTTTTTTCTTCAATCTTTCCTCATGGGTCATGTTTCTTCAATCATTAATCATTTTTCTTGGTCTCCTCTGGACTTTCCCAAATTTGTCTACATCTTTCCTGAAATTTGATGCTCCATACTGGACACAATACTCCTAGTCTGGAAGAATCACTTTTCATGTTTTACTTACAACACTCCTGCTAAATCATCTAAGAATGATGTTTGCTTTTTAGAAATGGTTTACCCAGTTGGCTCATATTTAGCTTGTGATCCACTACAACCCCCAGATCTCTTTCCACAGTACTACTTCCTATGTCGTGTTTTCCCATTTTGTATCTCCGTAATTAATTGTTCCTTCCTAAATGGAGTATTTTGCATTTCATGCTATTTATTTCAAACCATTTCTCCAGTTGGTCCAAATCATTTTGTATTATAATCCTATCCCCTAAATTAGTTGCAACTCCTCCTAGCTTGGGATCATGTGCAAACTTTATAAGTGTACTCTCTATGTCATTAATGAAGATATTGAACATAACTGGACCCAGGACTAATTCCTGTGAGGTCCCACTCAATATGCCCTTACAATTTGTTTGTGAATAACTGATGATTACTCTCTAGGAACAGTTTTCCAACAAGTTATGCACCCACCTTATAGTAGCTCCGTCTAGGGCATATCTACTTTCTTTCTGAGTATCAAAGTATCAAAGGCCTTATTAAACTTAAGATATACCACATCTACCACAGCCTCCCTTGCTACCCTGTCAAAGAAAGCTATTAAGTTAGTTTGACATGATTTATTTTTGACAATCCATGTTGACTGTTACTTATCACCTTATTATCTTCTTGGTGTTTGCAAATTGATGGTTTAATTATTTAACCATGAAAGTACTCATACTCTGGTTAAATTCACTGAGCATAGAAATCTCCAAAAGCTTTCCATTTCAACAACATATTCATTCCATTATCATCTGCTCCTATAATAAGGCAATATCTACATTTTCTCTCAAGACATCCATACTTCTGTATCTTTCTGATATATCCTCTGCATTTGTTCTCTTCCTTTCTTCCTCTACCTATTATTATTTAACCTTCAGCACATACTTAAGTAACCTACTAAGAAACAATTGTGTATGTAATCTAATACATAATCACCATGTCTACTGTCTTAATTTCATCATTTACGACAAAATAAAACAAAGGCACACTTTTGACATCTAGATTGAGTGAGCTTTTTATTAGCATATGGTTCACAGAGACTGCTTACTATGAAAAAGGTCTTGAGGTAGATACAAGTTTTATTGTAGATCTATACTTTTTATTTTATTTTAAAGATGTGGATTTTGTATGCTAGTTAACAGGCATACCAACAAAGTGCTGTTCTAAATGAAAACAAATAAACGCAATCACAGTTTTAAGCCAGCCCACAATACTTTTTTTGCATTTTTTTTTCTTTTTCCTCTAAAAAAACATTATTTTGAAATTAGAACAGCAAAAAAAGTATTTTGTGTGTGTGGTATTATCAAAGGAAATGTCCCATTTTTTAAAAAAAAAAAAGCACTGTGGTATTATAAATTTAGAAGAAGAAAAAAGGAGGTATTTGTTTTAAAGTGAAAAGAAGGTTAAGAGGTGATTTATTCATAGTCTACAAATTGTTACACAGGGAACAGTTTTCTGATAGTAGACGGCAGTAGATGAAAACATAGTAAGTTTCAGTGGAATGGGAGTGAAAGGAAGTAGAATTGGAATGGAAGTGAAAGGTAGACAAATTCAGACTAGATATAAGGAGTAAATTTTTAAGTGAGAATAATTAACTATTCAAGCAATTTACCTAGGGATGTGGTGGATTCTCCATCAGTTGAAGTCTTGGAATGTGTATGTTTTTTAAAGATTCACTGTAGCTCAGTTAAGATTTATGGGCTTAGGCAAGTTTAGGTAAGTTTCTCTGGCATGTGTTCTACATGATTCATCTATATGACCATAATAATCCCTTCTGACCTTTAAATCTATGAAGTGTAAATGTATTAAACTTCATGATCCAAGTTGGTAATGGAGATCTTCAAAGGCACCAATGGGAGTTGGGTGCCAAACTGCCCTTTTCATGCTTTTCCAATGCATAGTCAGCCAGAAACAACTTCCAGCAGGGACTCGTTTAACAAACAGGACTTCAGTGCTCCAAAGCTCTCTGGTCCCATTGCTAAGATAGTTCTCCTCCTTTGGCAACAGTGAATGAATCTGTAATGCAAAATATTGCAAATCCAGAAGGGAATTAAAGTGTTAAGACACATTATCATCATGAACTCTTCCTAATATATAATAGATTTATCTAACCAAACCTAATTTATCGACTTATCTAGATCTAGCTAAATCTATTGATCTGCCTTCCAGGTCCAGGGATTTCCATCACACTTGTCATCATATTATTCAAAAACTGGGTTTATAACTGAAATGAAGGGTGGTTAAAGGTAGATTTGTTTTCTTCTCATTCTTGAATTTTTCTTACTATACATTTCTTGTAATCAGTCTTTCCACGAAGTTTTATCAATTTGCCATGGTTGATCTTCAGGGAGGTGGGGGCGGAATAATCTGTATATCCTTTACTTGGTATTCCAATGATTTTTACTCATCAAGTGTTTATATTTGAACACTGGAAATGTATGATCTGGGTTGGGATTCCTGTTGATCATGGTTTGGAGAAGTGGTTTGTTTTTTTTACCAGTGCAAATTACTAATTGTAATGTTGGTAATGTTTTCCCGTGGTAAAAATACTGAACAGAAGTTAAAGTGACAATGGTTATTAAAATATGTACAGAAGCTACTGAGGTAGTGGTTTAAAAGTTAATATACGTAGTGGAAAGTCCTCTTCAATAGATGTCTGCCAGATTCTCCACCTTTACTCACACAGTGTAATTCTTTAGAGCTTGATCCTACAGTATCCTGAGCACTCTGGCCCTGATCTAGCAAAGCACTTAAGAACATGCTTATTTTAAGCATATGGATAATGCCTTCAATTTAAGCAATGTAAAGAGGATCTGGAGAGGCTCTCCCCTGCTGAGCTGACTGGATTGATAGGAACAGGCATCAAGGCAAGACTGCATGTGCGTGTGCACACTCACACTGCCTAGGTGCTCAGTATGATAGGATTGCTTTGCCCAGATGATCCCTTTGGCTGGTGTTGGGTTAGAAATCATAGTAATGTTAAATGAAGGGGTAATGATATTTTGTTTCTCTTATTGTGTGAGCAAAGGGCAGCAGAACTGTGCTTAGTCTCTTCTGATGGAAAGGTCACTATCAACTGAACAGAACTTGCTAAGCAAGGCGTTCAGATATCAGAGCCCTGTGAAGGTGGATAGGAAATTGGGTTAAGATTCCTGCCTGTCAGTGTAGGCTCTGCCTAAGATCTTGAGGCATGGTTTAATGCCCCCCCTCCACCCCCTCCCCACACACTGTTCAAAGGTAGAGCTAATTAAGATTCTATTGGGGTCTTTTGTTAAGTGCTTGCTAGTGTTGAAATCATCAGCTCTGAGACAGTGCTACTACCTAGCTTCAGCACCGAGGTTCACACAGTAAGGTCTTGTCTACACTAAAAATGTTGACCTAACATAGGTCAACTTACAGCCACCCCCTTAATTACTACAATGGCTGATGTTCACGCTACCCTCCTTGGATCGATGGAGTGTGTCCTCAGCAGATGCACTTACAGCCTCCTCAGAGGGGCAGTATGGGGAGCTGAGAATCCAGTCTTTTCTTGCCCCTAGAAATGGGGTCCAGCTACCCTGGCTTTTCACCCATGCTGGCTCCCAACTTGGAGCCAGCACCCTGGTCAATTTCAACCGAGGGCTTTTTCCCTCCCCATTCCTGCCAGGAGCCAGAGAAAACCACCCATGGCTTCTCCATTCCCACTCCCACCGGGAGCTTGACAACCATGTCAATTTCATGGTTTAGGCACCAGATTGACAGAGTTGCCCAGCTCTCTGCCGGGAAAGAGTAGAGATGCACCTGGTCTTCTCATCCCACTTGTAGCTGGAAGCAAGATTCAGGAGGCCGATCTTCCCTCAGGCTTCTCACCCATCTCCCATCCAGGAGTGGAGATCAGTCAACTCTCAGTTGGAGTGATGAAATTGACAAGAATGACAGCCTGACAGCTGATATAAGGGGGATACAGTGTCTATGCTAAGTTCCAAAGGGCTAGCCGTGTTAGTCTAGTAAAGCAAAACAAACAAGGAGTCTGGTGGCACTTTTAAAGACTAACAAATGTATTTATCGTACGAGCTCTTGTAGTAGAAAATTCCACTTTGTCAGACGTTCCCCATCTTCAAGCGTCTGACGAAGTGGGATTTTCTCCCACAAAAGTGTCTATACTGACACTGCAGCACACAAACTATGACAGCATGAGCCCTCCACCTCTCATTGAGCTGGTTTTATTTTTTATTTTTTCAGAAAAAGCAGGGCAGTTTTGTCTGGGAACAGAAGGATGATAACGGTGTGTACACCAGCATTGTTTTGTCAACCCCCCCCCCCCCCGACTTTTGTCAACAAAACCATCTAGTGTAGACCAGGGCTTAGAGCTGACAATCACTGAGGGCTGATGTTTAAAGAGTTGGGTGGAACCTCAAAATACAGACCTGTAGAGATTGTAGTGACGAAGTGGGTTGTGGCAGAAAGTGATTGTGTGCCCCAGAGCGGCTGGCGAAGGGTGGCTAGTCAGGCAGCTGGCAGAGTAGTGAGGGGAGTGGCTGGCAGGCTGGCTAGTGCAATGGCCAGCGGGGCAGCCAGAGGTGCTGCCACCAGGGTGCCCGGAATGCAGTGGATGGATAGTGGGAGCGAGCAAGTTGCTTTCTCTCCCACTCTCCCCAAACAGGGTGGGAGCTGAACTCTGCAGTTGCACTGTTAGACTCTGGGTCTGCTCTGACTACAGACAGCACCTATGAGTGGGATGCTTTGAAGGGAGGGGCACATTAAAGGAGCTTCTTATTGCTGGGCTTAAGAAGCTGAGGTAAAAAAACCTGCCCAACATACTCAGGGGTGGGTGTTTTGTTCATGGATTTATATGTGAGAATCCTGCTCATGGCATTTTCCCAAGTGAATGTTGGGTTGCTTTTCCCCTTTTAATTAAAAGTCTCTTTTCTTTTTCTTTTTTCTCTCTTTGGGCAAAGTTCTCATTACTTTTAGGGTCAATGTCTTAGTACCAAGTATTCCCTTGAGGACAGATCCTTCCTTGTTAGGACTTCTTTGTACCGCTCAACACAACTATTCTTAAACCAGCTTAGGTGGTCCTCTCAGCATATGGGGATCCTTGATTGGGACAGAGGGATGCTCATGGTTCTTTTTCCCATCTCCCACTTCTTGAGGCCTGCGTGAATATGGCAAAAAAGGCTGTGTGACTAAACCTGAGGCCAGGTACAAAGAGTCCACAGTACTATAGGGCCGCATGCTGTTTTAACAGTTCTTCTTCATGCATGTGCACACGCACAGAGTTATGCTGTTCAGATACAGCTAACAAATGCACTACAACATGAACAAATGCTGTGTAGAATCTGACCTTATTGTATAATATCACTGGCTATGTCTCCACTTGTAATTTTAAGTCAACTTTAACTAAGTCGACTTAGTGTGTCTACACTTAAAATTAAAGTCAACTTAAGGGGGAATTTACAAAGTCGACCTAGAGCGTCCACACTGGACTCCTAGGTCGACTTCTAGGGGCTAGGGAGACCTTGGGCAGGTCCACGGTGGCGGGGGGGGGGAACCCCTTGTGTGCAATGGGGCAAAGGGGGACAGGGACCCTGGTAGGGCATGTAGGCAGGGTGTGATGCTATCTGGATTTAGGGAAGCATTTATGATATTATTTTCTATTCATATATCATAAATGCTATAATCCATAGGAACTATGTCATGTTTCGTATCAATAGAAAGGTGGTAATTTGCTGGGAATGATTATATTGCTGGAAAGTCAGGTTAGGGAACACTTAATGAAATTGGATGTGCACAAGTCCATGGGGCCGGATGAACTGCATCCGAGGGTGCTGAGGGAGTTGGGGGAAGTAATTGCAGAGCCGCTGGCCATTATCTTTGAGAACTCGTGGCGAACGGGGGTGGTCCCGGAGGATTGGAAAAAGGCAAATATAGTACCTATCTTTAAGAAAGGGAAAAAGGAGGATCTGGGGAACTACAGACCGGTCAGCCTCACCTCAATCCCTGGGAAAATCATGGAGCAGGTCCTCAAGGAATCCATCCTGAAACACTTGGAGGAAAATAGAGTGATCAGGAACAGTCAACATGGATTCACCAAGGGCAAATCGTGCCTGACCAACCTGATTTCCTTCTATGATGAGATGACTGGATTTGTGGATGCAGGAAGAGCCGTTGACGTGATA
This sequence comes from Pelusios castaneus, assembly GCA_007922175.1. Taxonomy (NCBI): domain Eukaryota; kingdom Metazoa; phylum Chordata; order Testudines; family Pelomedusidae; genus Pelusios; species Pelusios castaneus. The sequence goes on from ML685867.1 coordinate 3,394,187, forward strand.
TACCTTGACTTTAGCAAGGCTTTTGATACGGTTTCCCACAGCATTCTCGTCGGAAAGTTAAGGAAGTATGGGTTGGATGAGTGGACCGTAAGGTGGATCGAAAACTGGTTAGATCAACGGGCTCAGCAGGTAGGAATCAATGGCTCGATGTCTGGTTGGCAACCGGTAATGAGTGGAGTGCCCCAGGGGTCGGTCCTGGGGCCGGTTCTATTCAACATCTTCATTAATGATCTTGATGATGGAATAGACTGCGTGCTTAGTAAGTTTGCGGATGACACCAAGTTGGGGGGAATGGTAGATACTCTGGAGGGCAGGGACAGGATCCAGAGAGACTTGGACAAATTGGAACACTGGGCTGAAAGAAACCTCATGAGGTTCAACAAAGACAAGTGCAAAGTCCTGCACTTAGGACGGAAAAATCCCATGCGCTGCTACAGGCTGGGGACCGATCAACTAAGTAGCAGCACTGTAGAAAAGGACCTGGGAGTTATGGTGGATGGGAAGATGAATATGAGCCAACAGTGTGCCCTTGTTGCCAAAAAGGCCAATGGCATATTAGGCCGCATCAGTAGGAGTATTGCCAGCAGATCGAGGGATGAGATAATTCCCCTCTATTCGACACTGGTCAGGCCGCATCTGGAATCCTGTGTCCAGTTTTGGGCTCCCCACTACAGAAAGGATGTGGACAAATTAGAAAGAGTCCAGCGGAGGGCAACAAAAATGATTTGGGGGCTGAGGCACATGACCTATGAGGAGAGACTGAAGGAACTAGGCTTATTTAGTCTACAGAAGAGAAGACTGAGGGGAGATTTGATAGCAACCTTCAACTACTTGAAGGGTTGCTCCAAAGAGGAGGGAGCTAGGCTGTTCTCGAGGGTAACAGAGGACAGAACAAGGAGCAATGGTTTCATATTACAGCTGGGGGAGGTCAAGGTTGGATATTAGGAAAAACTTCCTCACTAGGAGGATGGTGAAGCATTGGAATGGGCTATCTAGGGAGGTGGTAGAATCTTCATCTTTGGAGATTTTTAAGGCTCGGTTAGACAAAACCCTGGCTGGGATAATTTAGGGGGAGTGGTCCTGCTTTTTAGCAGGGGGTTGGACTAGATGACCTCGTGAGGTCCCTTCCAACCGTATTATTCTATGATTCTATGATATAGTTTATGTCTAGGAATTGTATTTGGATTAGAAGTTAATTTAGTTAGGAATTTGGTGTTATATCTATACTTTAACTTATGTAATTTTATTGAAATACCTGAGACAGGCGGCTGTGTAAAACCATTGTGTCTTTAATGTTAAGGAATGTGCCAGCTACAATGGGCCGAGGGAGTAACCTGATGAGCCATTAAAGACATAAGGAATACAACAATTGCAAGTGACGAAGTGTGTTATAGCCCATGAAAGCTTATGCCGAAGAAAATAGTCTATAAGGTGCCACAGGACCCTCGTTTCCACACATAGAGTGTTTCTGCTTGTTAATCTATCCTTTCTTTGTGGAAGAACAGCCTAGCAACCTATGAGACAGCTCAGCACAGACTACCCTGCAAATCAGGAATGTGTGTGGGATGGGAATGTTTAGGCCAGGGGCAAGAATTAATATCTCACAGATTTTACCTCACAAGAGATAATACAGCTATGGGCCCATAGCTGTATTATGTTTCCACACACATACATCCCTCTTTAAAGCCTGGTAAAGGTGCACACTTGACAGTAACATTTCATTAGAGTAGCACTCCTCAGAGGAGCTTCAAGTGACACAGAGCTGGCCTGGGAACAGGGAGTGAATCCTTCACACAGATAGCTCTGCTACACCCTAAAGGCCTTCTGGGCATTTTGCTGGCTCATGATTTGTTCCCCAGACTAGATGGTTGAGAGGGCAAACCCATTCATATTGAGAGGTCTCTGGACTAGTTCTTAAAGAATTGGCCTGAGACAGGAAACCTCGAATCAACACCCTCTTCTACCCCACTCTTTTTGTGTTAGTTTGGGCAAGATCGTTTAGGATATGTCTGCACTGTAGTTAAAAACCCATGGAAGTCTACACCTCAATTAAATAGCCTCTTAGCCTAAGCCTTCTGAACATGAGGCCAGCTGTAGCTGTTTAATATCAATTAATTCTCCATCCCTAAAATAGGAATACTTCCTTTTCTCATCAGCTGGTTGCAAAGATAGAGAAGTACATAGAGATTTGGAGGTGCTCAGATACTAGTATGATGGGTGCTATTGGGTTTTACGTCAGGAGGGAACAATGATGTCCTGAATAATTTGCAACAGGGAAGATAAATCTTTTATAGATGGAGTCCTTGGTATTAACCCCTGAGAAATTTTTTCACAGAAAAAGCAGACAACAGTGTTGCTTTTTTTTATATACAACATATATAATTCATATCAAGTTAGACTGAATTTAGTCATTTATTTTTTTCCAGAATGTTTTTAGTTTCTTATTCAAACTTGTGCCTTTAATTGTGATAATAAACTTCTTAATATGAACTTAATGACATGCAAAACTTGGCTTGCAAGAGGAGCTGCAAGGAAATGGAAAGCTAAGTTTTGTGATTTTCTGAGCTGTTAGCCTCAAAGAACTTCATTATTGAACTGTGAAAAACAAAAATTAATACAGCATGAACTAACTTGAACTACTACATAAAGAACTGAGGGCCTGTTGTACAAATGTGAAGGATGATCTCAAATTTTATTTAAATAATTGTCACTTGTCTTTTCCCATGCAAAAGTACACTCATTTTGTTTTCAAGGCTAAAGAGATGACCAGGATTAGAAGTTTCATTGTCATTTTGTCCTAAACTTTATGTGCTCTTTATGTTTCCCTGGTCAATTCCTTTAGGACTCAGGAAATTCATGGATCACTAGACTTAAGAGCAATTCATGATCATTATATATGGGTGCCTCCAGGCTGCTTTCAATAATCAGACCCAGCAAGAGAAATATGGGAACCTAGTATATCAAGTTTGCTGAGTCCCCACCCACTCCCATTTCATCCTGTTTACACAAATGTTGCAAAGATGTTTGGGGGAACCTCCTGAGCTCAGGGCTCCAGTACAATTGTCATTCCCCTCTCATCAGCCCTTCTGGTGATAATAGGATAGCTTTTCAGGAGCTATATGCAACCCAACCAACTTTTCTACTGACTACTGAGCACAAAGGGCACTATACAGGTTTGTTTGATTTCTGTACAGTCTCCAGTGGACAACTGTCTATATCCCAAGTCCACCACCACGATTGGCATTAATTGGCAATTCTGTTGGAAGTCACAGCCAAGAAGCCAAGCGTTAATATGCATGGTGACTGATTTGATCCCTCAGATCTCTAAGGGGCTCTTTCTAGAGCAGGGCAATGTGTGGAAGCTTGCACTGGCATGGACTATTCTGCATTGTTGTTGGCATAAATAGTGGATTTCAGTGGCTAGAGCCATCAATTCAGCAAATTTCATGAGCACTAAATTCATTTTAAAAGGTACATATGTATTTGGATTATTCCTTGAAATTGAGCAATTTTTAAGTCAAATGGTGGTGTATGTCTGTGTTCAGTCAACTCAGTAGCCAAGATGGCCATAATCACAGCTAGCCTCATGAGTACAACGAATGCATTCTAATATGTGAATTTCACTACTTTGGTCCAAATAACAAAAACCTCCCTGAGATTAGCAGCTTAAGAAAGGGATAGAATATTGTGGCAAAGACAAAAGAAGGTAGAAGGGCTTTCTTTCCTGCTAAGTTTAATATAAAATTGGAGTTGTCATCTTTAAACATTTACACGATGACACAAATGAATTTCAACATTGTCATCAATACTCTAGATATTTAAACTCTAGAATTTTACAGACATGTCCAGTGCCAGGCTAATTGTTTAAAGGTCAAATAATGCTTTGTAATGCTGATAATGGGTGTTAAAGCTTTTTTTTCAGTTTAAATCATGGACTGACCACAAGAGATGGGGTATTAACATCAGGCAGCGTATGCTATTGATTTTTTTTTTTTTTTGCTGGGAGTCCTCATCAATAACTTAATTAGAGTTTTTAATTCCATAAAGAGCTAATCATAAGGTTCCTTAGGTTGATGTTGAAACTCAGGCAGTTCCTCCAGTTGTTGACGGAGTTGTTACATTGGCTACCTATATCTCAAAATGCTGCAACAAGGAAAGCAACATTATTCATTTTTAGCCCAGAGCCAATACTGTGGTGAATTACTAGTGCATGGATTTTTTTGTTCATGCTGGTAAGGGAAAGTCACCGAGGAGTTGGAAGGGATGCAGCATGTGGGTTACCTAAGGAAATGGTAGAATCTCTATCCTTAGAGCTTTTTGAGGCCTGGTTTGATGAAGCTGGGATGATTTAATTGGAGTTGGTCCTGCTTTGAGTAAGTGGTTGGACTAGGTGAACTTCTGACCATAGCATTCTATGTGGCTGCCATCTAGAAAGTCCCTGGGCTGGGACCCAGAGTAGTGTATGAGCCAAGGTACTACCCCCTCCGTCACCACTGGGAAAGTGGCAAGACCATTGGAACTGCAGCACTTGCTCCCAGAAAGTGGGAGCATGGAATGTGACATGGCCAGAGGTCTATGTGATGAAGAGGTCCTTGGAGAGACATGGTGTGACAGGCTGCTTCCCAAATCTGGTCTGCTGTGCTGCTGTGACCCCCTGACCTCCACTCCTGAACTCCAATTCACCCCGCTTTGCCAGGTGACCACTCACTCCTGAGACACAACAGTCTCCTGCATATGATTGGTCCTAGGCAATGAGTGTGTGCCCTCTGGCTGCTCAGATAACTGTCTCCAAGAGATCATCTCTTGCCCCAGATACCACACTGGGAACTTCTGTCTTACAGAGATTGAGATCCTTCTGCAGTCACCATATGCTCATGTCCATCCATTTAATATTGAAATGAATCATGCCCAGCCTTCCTTACTCACACCCTCTAAAGTCCACCAAGCTTTAAATAAAACAAATATTAGTTTATTGATTAGGGTATGATTTTAATTGAGTGTATAGCAAATCAATGCACAATCATTTAATAAAGCAGTCAGAAGTTGCTGCAATCAAAAATAAAGGATATAAACTGTATACCAGCTAGCCACACTACTACAGTTATGCTTTTCTCACCACTCAGGTCCGGCTGCGATGGTTTGCAGCCATTCTCTGCCAGTTTCAGACAGAGCACCATCCTTCTTGTAGATGCTTCAAGATAGAGTGTCTCAGGCCAAAAGTCAGCAGTTTCTCCCCTTCTCAAAGTGTCTGAATTCCTTTTTCTTTCCCCCTTAGCCCCCCTTCCTCATATCTGAGCCAGGAAGGTCAATTTACATTGCTTTTTTCATGTGGCCATCCTCTGTACTAGAGACAGTTTGAGCTAGGTAACATGCTTTACATGGACACACATACATGATGCCGCAGGAAACACGATATCATAACAATAAAGTGAAACATTCAAAAGGGAACCTTGCATGGCATAATTCGCAGGGCCCACCCTGCTCCTAGGTCACTGTGGTAGGAGGCCGAGGCGCCAGGTGGGGATGCCACAAAAGTGGGCAGCTCGGGGCCCTGAGCCCCCTTAATCCAGTCCTGAGTATCTTCAGTACTTTCCTTAAGTTTTTTCAATGTAGTATATTGTCTCCTTATTTCTATGCTGTTGTATCTGTATTCATCTTGTATATTGTAAGATCCGTGGAGCAAGAACTGTCTTTCTGATCTGTACTTGCATAGCACTTAGCACTGTGGAGTGTTTGTCCATGATTGGCGGTCTTTGGTGCAATCACAGTAAAATAATACAATAAAATGTCAAAATTAAGTCGACTTAATTAGAATTAATAAGAGTCAACTTAAGCCTTAGGTCTAGTGGAAAGGAGGTTTAATAAAGTCGACTTAATTTTAATTAAGTTGACTTTATTTTCCTTAAGTCGACTTAAGCAAGCTGCTTAAGTCGACTTAAGGAAACTGTAGTGTAGATGCAGGGTAAATTAAGTTGACTTAAGCAAGTTTAAGTTGACTTTATTTACCAGTGTAGACGCAGCCTATGATAGGAAAGTAGTTCTGAATTATGCTTCGCTCTGGGATTTATCTCAGCTGCAGAGACCTTCCAGAGGTGGGGGTTTTCATCCACTACCAGTGACTGCAGGCCTCTTGATTTGCCCCCAAGCTGCAAGTAAGCTGAAGTACCCCGTGTAATAGATCTGTCAGCTTTATTACTCAAATGTAGTAATAAATGTTATCATGTATGACATACACTGTCATTTAGAAACACAGGTCTATGGCATATAAATTTCCTTGAAAAGATAGGATTTATTTATTGATTATTTTCATACTAAGTTTTCCTAAACTTTTTCAAAAGTTTCTCTTTTAAATGAAGGTTACCACTGCTTCAGACCAGACATACTGGATGCGTTTACAGTAAAATTCCAGATAAACTATATATTATACTCTTTCCTTCCATTCTAATGGTACTTAAAAATTTACTTAGGCTTTACATGACAGCACCTCATTACTTTAGAATAATAACTGCTATAGATCCTGAAGGAAAAGGATTTATATTTTAGTGACAGTCTTGATTGATTTCAAACTCTTCTTTGCTTGATAAATCCTGTTTGGATTTCATATCCACAAAACAGTAACTAAGTTTCTTAAAATAAATCAGAAACAAAGGCAGAACAATTCATGACAAGATAATCCTTTTCCTGTTACTTGTCCGCCTGTATTCCTCTACACGCGTGGCAAATTAGTTCTGATTTTGAAATGTAATAGATGCTCCTGAGAGCTTTAAAAAAAGTCATTTGTGGTAACTTCTAAAAGGATATTGAGGCTTTTTCTCAGCTACATTTTAAATGTTTATTGCTTATTCACTTGGTTGTGTTTGGGGATCATGTTCTATCTGTCTTGGTGTTTCAGCATCAGTTGCAACTGTAATCCCATTACATCAGTTAGTGTCAATGCTTTCAGATAATATATTCCCTCACCAAGGAGGCCTAATGCATTTATAAATGTATTAGAATTTATGCATACAAATTTACAAAAAGTATAGCTAGTACACTTTCCTCTGTGGATTTTTATTTTTATTTATTTATTGTTATATTAAAAAAAAGAGGAAATATCTTCAGCTCTCCCTTGATATTATTATATTTACAAGTGATATTTATTTTTTAATAAAACAAAAAAGGAGTCCTTTGGCACTTTTAAAGACTAACAAATTTATTTATCACATGAGCTTTTATGGACGAAGTCCCACTTCGTCAGATGCCAGAGTGGAGAAAACTTACATTGAAAAAAAAAAAGTACAGTAAGTGAGGGGAAGATAAATCATGTGATTACATTTCACGGCATCAGGTCAGATTACTTCAGCAAATCAAACAAGTTTCAAACACAACATTTCACAAAGGGATGAGGCTGGAAGAGGTGTAACACAGCTCCGCCTTTGGAACTTCTTAGTTAATAGTTCCTCTCTTTTTTTCATGACATTTTGAAGTGACCAGGTAGCATACCCAGAATCTGTTCCTTAGAGCTTCAATTGGCAATAGATTATCATTCACATTTGATTATCATTCACATTGATTGTTATTCCGTTTGCTGGATGGAATCAGATCTGAATGTGCATGTTTGTTTATTTGGCACTTTATTGAGAATATGCTAAGATATGAGTTAAAGAACTACAGAATGATTAGCTAAAGAACTAAAGAATGATATTGATAGCTTTTATAAAGTCCTGGGTTATGTCTACATTTGCAAGTTAGTTCGAATTAAGGAAGCTTAATTCGAACTACCTTAAGCCTCGGCCACACTAGGCTTTCGTTAGTTCAAATTAAGGGCTTCCTTAATTCGAACTCATAAATTTGATTGCTTAGTTCGAACTAACCCTTAATTCAAAATAGTTTGCTCGAATTAAGTCAATGTGGCCATATTAGTTCGAACTAACTGGTTAGTTTGAACTAATCACCAGATTAACCTTCATGCAATTGACTAATTCAAACTAAGCAAGGGCCCTACATAGCCATGGTTAGTTCGAACTAGCATTCTAGTGGGGACATGCTAGTTCGATTAAGTAAATTTGAACTAACTAAAATTAGTTCAAATTAGTTAGTTCGAATTAACTAATTCAAACTAGCTTTTGTAAGTGTAGACATAGCCCTAGAGATTTAAAATCCCAAATATCTTTCAAGGTAGAATTTTAAAGCCCCTGCACAGCAAGTTTGTATTGGGGATTAGGGAGAATAGAAGTGGGAAAAAGCAATTCTTTATGAAAATCAATGAAATCACCAGTGAGCTAAATCTCTCTCAGCTTCCTACTATTTTGTCATCGTTGTCGTCGTCGTCTTCTTCTTCTTCTTCTTCTAGATACTTAGCTATTGTGCTCATTATCAATATGTTTATACAATGCTTATTGTGATTTAACCATTGCTGGTCACTAGGTACTACACTTACAGATATAAAAAATCAGCTGATGCAAATTGACATAGCCTCATTTAAGTTAATGCCACGGTTGACTTACACTAGCTGAGAAAATGGTTCTATGATTTCTTAAATGTTACTGGAAAAAGAAAAATTGGGAAAGTTTTCTAAAGTATCCAAGTGCCTTAGGAGCCAGAGTGTCATTTAAAAAAAAATTGTTTAGGAGCTTAAGATTCTAAGTCTCATTAAGTTCTTAAGTAACTTTTGAAAATGGGGATTAAGGTCCTAAGTTACTTGTATATTTTAGAAATTTTTACCAAACATATAAAAATGCTTTTTTGCTGTTCGGTCTGAGGTCAATCTTCTGTTCTCTCTCATACATAAAAAGAGAGGTATTAGAGACTCGCACAGACCTGAAGGATGAGGTAGATGGGGCTTTCTTCAGACAACTAGTGAAAGTACTGAAAGAAGAACATAGAGAATCCCAGAACTTTTTGAAGTGCAACTATTGAAGGAACCAAGTAGGAGCCATCTGCTCTTGACTGGCTGCTCACAAACAGGGTAGAATTGCTAGGGGAAGTAGAAGTAGATGGGGACCTGGATGGGCAGCAGTGTCTGTGTGTGATGATTGAGTTCAGGATCCTGACAAAAGGAAGAAAGAAAGGTTAACAGCAGGATATGGACCTTGGACGTCAGAAAAGCAGACTTTATCTCGCTCAGGGAGCTGATGGGCAGGATCCCCTGGGAGGTTCACATGAAGGGGAAAGGAGTCCAAGAAAGATGGCTTAGTAATAAGTAATGAAGTTTAAAGAAACTTTATTGAGGGCACAGGAACAGAGCACCCTGATGTGGAGAAAGAATATAGCAGACGACCAGCTTAACTTAACAAAGAAATATTCAGTGAACTTAAACTCAAAAGGGCAGCTTCTAATGAGGGGAAGGTTGGTCAGATGATGAAAAAAATATAAAAATACTGCTCAATCACACAGGAAGATGAAAGGTCAACTGGAAGTGCAGCTAGCAAGGGATGTGAAAGATAACGAGAAGGGTTTCTACAAGTATGTGTTAGCAACAAGAAGGTGATTACGGAAAGTCTGTGCCCTTTCCTGAATTAAGAAAGCAGCCTAGTGACAAATGATGTGGAAAAAGCTGAAGAACTCAGTGCTTTTTTTTGCCTCTGTCTTCACAGACAAGGTCCAGATTACTGCACTGGGCAGCACAGAATAGAGAGGAGGTGAGCAGCCCTCAGTGCTTAAAGATCAGGTTCAAGACTATTTTGAAATACTGGACATGCACAAGTCTATGTGGCTGGCTGCATGCAATGCATCCAAGGGTGATGAGGGAGATGGCTGATGTGATTGCAGTGCCATCGACCATTATCTTTGAAAATGCGTGACAATTGGTGGAGGTCCTGAATGATTGGAAAAATGCAAATATAGTACCCATCCTAAAAAAGGGGGGGAGGAGAGGAGGACGATCCAGAGAACTACAGATCCATCAGCCTCACCTCATTCTGTAGAAAAATCATGTTACAGGTCCTCAGGAATCCATTTTGAGTCATTTAGAAAAGAGGAAGGTTATTAGGGACAATCATCATGGATTCACCAAGGGCAAGTCATGCCCCACCCACCTGACTGTCTTCTAAGATGAGATCACTGGGTCTGTGATGTGTTGAAAGCAGTGGATGTGATATATCTTGGCCTCAGCAAAGGTTTTGATACAGTCTCCAATAGTATTCTTGTCAGCAAATTAAAAAAGTATCCGTGGGATGAAAGGACCATAAAGCAGATAGAAAGTTGGGTAGATCATCGGGCTTGACAGGTAGTGATCAATGGCTTAATGTCTAGTTGGCAGCTGGTAACAAGTGGAGTATCTCAGGAGTTAGGCCTAGGGCCAGTTTTGTTCAAAATCTTCATTAATGATCTGGAGCAGCAATTCTCAACTACTGTGTCAAGACACATTACCATGTCGCCACACAGCAGTAAGTGTGTCACGGAGAGCCACGCGGAGATGGCTGGATTCGGCTTGGAAGGGGTAGACTGGTGTGTCCCATAGGGTCGCGATATGCCACCAAGTGTGTTGAGACCCACAAAAGGTTGAGAACCACTGATCTACAGGATGGAGTGGTTTGCATCCTCAGCAAGTTTGCAGATGACAGTAAACTGGGGGGATTAGTAGATGTGCTGGAGGATAGGGAAGGCATATAGAGTGACCCTACACAAATTAGAGGATTGGACAAAAAAAAAATCTGATGAGATGCAACAAGGAAAAGTGCAGAGCTCTGCATTTAGGATGGAAGAATCCAATGCATAGCTACAGACTGGGGACCAACTGGCTAAGCAGCAGTTCTACAGAAAAGGACCCAGGGTTTATAGGGGAAAGAATCTGGATATGAGTCAACAATGTGCCCTTATTGCCAAGAAGGCTAGTGGCATACCTGGCTGCATTACTAGGAGCGTTGCTAGCAGATTGAGGGAAGTGATTATTCCCCTCTATTCGTTATTGGTGAGGCCACATTTGGAGTAATGTGTCCAGTTTCAGGACCCCCACTACAAGAAGGATATGGACAAATTGGAACAAGTCCAGCAGAGGGCAATGAAAATGATTAGAGCACATGACTTATGATGAGAAGCTGAGGGAACTAGGCTTGTTTAGTCTGCAGAAGAGACGAGTGATGGGGGATTTGATAGCAGCCTTTAACTGCATGAAGGGGTGCGTGGGTGGGCTCCAGGGAGGGCTGGGCTGTTCACAGTGGTACCAGATGACAGAACAAGTAGCAATGATTGCAAGTTGCAGTGCGGGAGATCTGGATTGGATATTAGGAAAAAGCTTTTTCATTTAGAGGGTTTTGAAGCAATGGAATGGGTTACTTAGGAAAATATGGAATCTCTTTCCTTAGAGGTTTTTAAGATTTATCTTGACAAAGCCCCGAGTGGGATAATTTAGTTGGGGTTGGTCCTGCTTTTAGCAGGGGGTTGGACTAGATCAGTAGCTCTCAACCATTGTGTCGGGACACATTAATATGTCACCACAAAGTAGTAAGTTTGTCACGGAGAGCCAGGGCGATGGCTGGATTAGGCCTAGAGGGGGGTGGGCAGGTGTGTCCTCCACAGTCATGATACACCACCAAGTGTGTCACAAACCACAAAAAGTTGAGACTCACTGGACTAGATGACCTCCTGAGTTCCCTTCCAATCCTAACCTTCTATTATTCTATGGTAGTAACTGCTCACAACTACAAAGTTATTTCCTCTGTGAATAAAAAGGCATGGATATTTCTTTCTTATTACAGCAGGTGATTTGACCTCACCTTCCACTGTTCCCCAGTGTTTGAATCCTAACATTTATTTTGCTGTTACAGTCTGACCTGATCCTATGTCATACACTCCCCTGCATTTAATTTCCTCCCATTCTGTACGTTTCCCATCTTCAAAGCATCTGACGAAGTGGGATTTTCAACCCCGAAAGGTCATGAGATAAATAAGTCTTTTAGTCTTTAAAAGTGCCACTGGACTGTTTTGTAGCTCAGAGGAAGTGAATATAGTCAGAAAAAAGTTAGTTATTGTCCTAAATAAGCAAGAAGCTATTTAAATAATAGCAGATATGTTGAAAACATGTTCTCTAAAATAAACCTGAAATACTATCTTGTCTCTTTAATCTAAGCAGTTTCATTCATATGCCAATGTTTGTTTTTTTTTTTTTTTTTCCATTTTAGAATACATATTGTAATTGTAAGTATCATGGGGCTAAATTTTACTTACATTTATGACAATGTAAACTGGAAGTAATTAGTGTGCAAATAATGGGTTTACACTGGTTTTACGTGAATGTAACTTGTATTAAAATCTAAACCCAGTTATTTATTGACTTATTAGGTGTTTGCTGCATTTGTGTTCTAGTGTGTATGCTGTCCCAGTTCTGTGCAGATAGTCAATACAACAAACCACAATTGAATTATCCAAGAAACCAGAGATCTGTTTCAGTAATGAAGGTACTGGGCTAAATTTATTGCAGGCAAAGCATGGTAAAAAGCACCTTATACATGCTACAAGTACTCTTAATATATGTATGCCTGTGACCATGAATTGGCTCAGTGAATGGTGAGACTTTCAGTCCCTCACTTGGCCAGACACAGATGATCCCTCTGAGGCCCTCTTTTATACACTGATACAAACATATTGCCTCTCTGATGTGCGTAGTTGCCACCCTTTGCTATACCATCCTTTACGTTTTACGGAATGGTTAGATTTAAATATCTCTCTTGTTATCTTGACCTTGGAGAGGGCAGCATGACCTTATTTTCTTTGAGAAATGCACTTGTACCATTCCTGATATCAGGATGTTCTGGAATGTGCGTGAATTTTCTGTGCCTATCTTTTTTTTTTAAAGAAATGTGTATTTCTAAAATACCACCTCTGTTCTTGTGATCTCCGATTTCTGCTAACCTTTCTTCAGAATAACAGAGCTTAACTGCTGCCTTAGCTCAGGTCTCAGCCTCACATGTCTGGCCCTGGCTCATCATACTCTAAAGCTTTGTGTCTTAAATTCTCACTTGAGTGAAAAACATTATACTAAATTTCACAATAACTTATAGTGCTGTCATGGATCAGGACCTGATTGTGCAAGAGCATCGATTCTCAAACTGAGGGTGGTGACTTGGTTATCTGAGGTCTCAAGCTGTAGGCATCCCCGACGTGACCAGGTACGAGGCTATGAGCCTCTCTGCTTCCTCCTTGTGGAGAAGCATGGGACAGGAAGAGTGACACACATACTCTGCTCTTCAACCCCTCAGTTCCTCTGTACTCCCTAAGGATGGGTGTGAGGAGCAATGCCAGGGTTCCCTGCATTCAAATCATTTTCCCCATCTTGGAAGTTCTGTGAGGTGAGCATGAGGAACTGCTACTCTTTGCCATCCCCTCACGCAGTCCATGTGAGGAAAGTGACCTGGATATAAGGAGCTTTAACATTGCTCCTTGCCTCCCATCCCCACAGCCACCTGGAGGGTGGAGGAGCAGCATATGAGGGGGGAGTGAACAGAAATATCGGCTCAATACATGCATGTCGATTTCCACAGATGGACACAGAGGGTAGGGGTGAAGAGAGCACAGTGTATGGGTTACGAGTCAAGGGAGAGTGGGGAAGCCACAGGGGTTAGGAGCAAAAGGGTAGTGGGGAGTCTCTTGGGAACCAGGGAGCACCTGGGAGCTGGGGTGAAGGGGGGTGCCCACAGGGACCAGCGGGGTCGCATTCAGAGGTATGCTGTGCAAATGGTGTCACCAGTACAAAATGTTTGGCTATGTCTACACTTGCTAAAATTAGTTCGAATTAGTTAGTTCGAACTAACTAATTTGAACTAATTTTAGTTAGTTCAAATTAGCTTAATTCGAACTAGCATGGCCACACTGGAATGTTAGTTCGAACTAAGCAAGCACTTGCTTAGTTCGAATTAGCGATCCCCATTCATTTCAATGGCTGGTTAATTCGAACTAAGAAATTCCAAGAACACTGTATCCGCTGAATCACCTTTGTCCATGTTTGTTGACCCCATGAAAGAATCTAATTAGTGAGGCATTATTTCCCTTTATAAAAACCTTGTTGACTCTTCTCCAAAAAATCATGCTCACCTATGCATCTGATAATTCTGGTTTTTGCTCTAGTTTCAACCAATTTGCCTGTTTCTGAAATGATGCTTACCAGCCTATAATTGCTGTGATGACCCTGGAGCCTTTTTTAAAAAGTTGGTGACACATTACCTATCCTCCAGTCATCTGATACTGAAGCTAATTTAAATGATAGATTACATAGCCCAGTTAGTAGTTCTGCAGTTTCATATCTGAGTTCCTTCAGAGCTCTTGGATCATAGAATCATAGAATAATAGGGTTGGAAGGGACCTCACGAGGTCATCTAGTCCAAGCCCCTGCTAAAAAGCAGGACCACTCCCCCTAAATCACCCCAGCCAGGGTTTTGTCTAACCGAGCCTTAAAAATCTCCAAAGATGGAGATTCTACCACCTCCCTAGATAGCCCATTCCAATGCTTCACCACCCTCCTAATGAGAAAGTTTTTCCTAATATGCAACCTTGACCTCCCCAGCTGTAATTTGAAACCATTGCTCCTTATTCTGTCCTCTGTTACCCTTGAGAACAGCCTAGCTCCCTCCTCTTTGGAGCAACCCTTCAAGTAGTTGAAGGTTGCTATCAAATCTCCCCTCAATCTTCTCTTCTGTAGACTAAATAAGCCTAGTTCCTTCAGTCTCTCCTCATAAGTCATGTGCCCCAGCCCCCTAAACATTTTTGTTGCCCTCCACTGGACTCTTTCTAATTTGTCCACATCCTTTCTGTAGTGGGGAGCCCAAAACTGGACACAGTATTCCAGATGCGGCCTGACCAGTGTCGAATAGAGGGGAATTATCACATCCCTTGATCTGCTGGCAATATTCCTACTGATGCAGCCTAATATGCCATTGGCCTTTTTCGCAACAAGGGCACACTGTTGGCTCATATTCATCTTCCCATCCACCATAACACCCAGGTCCTTTTCTACAGCACTGCTACTTAGCCGATCGGTCCCCAGCCTGTAGCAGTGCATGGGATTTTTCCATCCTAAAGTGCAGGACTTTGCACTTGTCTTTGTTGAACCTCATGAGGTTTCTTTCGGCCCAGTGTTCCAATTTGTCCAAGTCTCCCTAGATCCTGTCCCTGCCCTCCAGAGTATCTACCATTCCCCCCAACTTGGTGTCATCCGCAAACTTACTAAGCACGCAGTCTATTCCATCATCAAGATCATTAATGAAGATGTTGAATAGAACTGGCCCCAGGACCGACCCCGGGGCACTCCACTCGTTACCGGTTGCCAACGAGACATCAAGCCCTTGATTCCTACCCGCTGAGCCTGTTGATCTAACTAGTTTTCGATCCACCTTACGGTCCACTCATCCAACCCATACTTCCTTAACTTGCCGACGAGAATACTGTGGGAAACCCTATCAAAAGCCTTGCTAAAGTCAAGGTATATCACATCAACGGCTCTTCCCGCATCCACAAATCCAGTCATCTCATCATAGAAGGTAATCAGGTTGGTCAGGCACGATTTGCCCTTGGTGAATCCATGTTGACTGTTCCTGATCACTCTATTTTCCTCCAAGTGTTTCAGGATGGATTCCTTGAGGACCTGCTCCATGATTTTCCCAGGGATTGAGGTGAGGCTGACCGGTCTGTAGTTCCCCGGATCCTCCCTTTTCCCTTTCTTAAAGATAGGTACTATATTTACCTTTTTCCAATCCTCCGGGACCACCCCCGTTCGCCATGAGTTCTCAAAGATAATGGCCAGCGGCTCTGTAATCACTTCCCCCAACTCCCTCAGCACCCTCGGATGCAGTTCATCCAGCCCCATGGACTTGTGCACATCCAATTTCATTAAGATGAATATCATCTAGATGAATATCATCTAGTCCTGATGATAGTTCATAGTTTTCTCTAATATTCAGAAGATTATCCTCAACTTAATCATACTTTCAGGGTATGATTAATCTTTACACTGGTACAGGCATGCCCCAGCCTGCCTCCATTTCATCTTTCAGCTCCTGGGACTTCTGCACCAGCCTCATAGCGGTAGCATGATCGTCTCTCTATGTTGATGTAGGTGGTTATGTCCATGGTATTTCCCACAGAGGACTTATGCGTGCCCCAGTTGGTATAAAGGAGCTTCAGGGCAGTGAAGAATTCAACACATTCAAAGTTTTTTAAAAAAACTGAAACAAAAAAAAAAAAAACCAAGAACATGCAGGTACATCATGAAAATACTAACCAAAAAACAAATAATGACTCAAATATTGGACATAACACCTTAATCTTTGCTGATATTATCTGGAATTAAACTACTGTGATAAAATTTTCAGAAACGTTATTTATACTGAGAAGAGCTATCTCCATGCACCCCATAATGCTTCTCATAATCCTGACTGTTCTGAAAAATTCTGCAACTTTTCCATCATGTTTTCCTTAACTGAATATGATCCATGTATCCGTAGCCTACACAGAGCCAGAAAGAAAGAAAAATGGCTTATCTTCTTCAATCTCTGTTGAATATTAACTATTAGGATTTTGTTGGCCCTTTTCTTACCCACTAATGATATTTCATTATCTCTCAGAGGTGTTGGTTTTGAAATATAATGCCATTAATACATGGGACATGCCTACTTGCCTTTTAGCCTCAATTGCAGGAATTATTGTCCTCTTCATTAACTGTTTTGTTTCATGTCCCTTCCATGTGGACACCCCATCACAAACACTTCACTACAAACCCAAATGGGTAGACTCTTACAGTACACTATTTATCCAGACTTTTTGTGGGTGTACTCCGTACAATAAAAGTTTGATATTTGAGTGGGAGTGGTTTGGTTTGGTTTGGTTTGATTTGAGCTCACTTTGTTTTGCTTGATTACTTCTGGTTAGTGGAGTTTCTTCTGGCTTTATTGTTGTATTATTAATGTTTGGGAAATGTGTATAGGGTCCCAGAGTGGCACTTTTTTCAATTAGATTTATTAGAAATAAATCAAACATATTATGTTAGAAATGTTGATCAGTGTAACTTACAAACTCAAAAGACTGCAGGCTTTTCCCCCTCCCCAACTCTGACTGCTATAGTTTGGTTACTTTTAATTTCAGTGTGTAGAAGAAATGTAAGTCGAGTTTGGGTCTTACTGAAGTATAGTCTAAACATCTTATAGAGATAATCGCTTCAGATTGCTGCTTATGGTGATCACACCGTCAACTGAGCCTCTGATTATTCCCTAAATACCTGAGATATTAAGAGAGATTTATATGTTATCAAGTAGTATGAAAGTTTATATGCAGAGGAAAGCTATGAACACACATTGAATGAGGCAAGAAAACAAATTGCTTTCTATAAAGCTCAAGGACTAAAATACCAATATCTGTCATTTGCAAAATGAAGTTACCTGTTTTTATAAGCCTGAGCAACAGAAGAGTGAACTCTTCCACTGGAACAATGTAATTAAAAGTTACAATAAAAAAATGGATTAGATTTCTTAGTGACATTTTACCAAACATGCTAGCTGGCAGGAATACACAAACGAAGGTCACATTTGCAAGTATTATAATATACATTATATTTTAATTAGGAGTCTGATAAATGTCATTGAGTCTTAGCCATCGCCCAACTGTCACTTAAAAAGCCCCCCAAAATGCCACATACAAAGTCAAAGTCCTTTATTTAAGAGTTTATTGACATTAAATTTAAAAATACAGTCACTACAGGAGACCTAATAGTGTAGCAAACACTTGGGGTGACACATTTTTTTGGCTTTGATTAAAAACTGAAATTGAGTTATAGATTACAGAGTATTTTTAACAATTTATGGAATATCACGAATGAAGCTATATTCAGATATGCTGATGTTTTCTGTATAATCCCTGACTCATAAATTTTACAGATTATTATCTATTCTATGTGTTTACTGCATCTGATTGTACACTATATCTATGAAGCTTCCTCAGGCATGTTACTTGTCATCTTGAGGAAGAAGGTTTTTTTTTTTCCTTTTTCCTCACCTCCAGTTCCCCCTGCTCCCCAGAACTCATGTAGTTAAATGTTTGAACAACAGGCTAAAAAAACCCCAACAATCTCTCTAAAATCTACAAATTCTTATTCTTTCCAATTAACATTAAAGTGGTTTCTCGCTTCTTTAAATGAAATACAAAATCAGTTTAGTTCTTGGTTATCTCATTTTATATAGAAACTGAGATTTCAAACCAGTAAAAGAAAATTTGGGTCTATACAGCCTGTTGTGCCATTTTGGCTAGTTATATCTAGATCTGGCCATTAAATAGGTAACTAGCAAAACATGCTGGAAGCTATAGACTGGCATCAGTGATATAATTTGTTAGTAATGCAGTTGTTTTTGATCAGGGATGTGCCTTTTGCTATTCCCATGAAAATCCACCCATATTTGGCCAAGTTATAAGCCTTTCAAAAAGTGCAGTTCACACATGCTCAGTAAAAACTTGCTAGACTATTGCATTGAAGATTCCATCCATATTGGGGGGCAAGGGGCAAAATTAATTTCTGGGCATGCAAAGGACAACTGTAAGGGTGAAAGGGTCTGCAGTTTTGGACAAAATTAGCAATATATCTCCGACCCAATAATCATGACTTTTTTTTAAAACAACCTCATGATTTTGAGGGTCTAACTCATTATTTTTTAACCTTTGAGTTTGGAAATATTGGGGATTTCAGGGAAAAAAAGGAATATCCCACTTAAGCCAGTTGAATTTTGCCCTGTAGAGGTGGCTTCTATCCCTTTCTCTACTACAGAATTCCCCTGTGATTCTGGGTAAGCTAATTAAATTAAACTCCTCATAGATGGTCATTACATCTGTGTTCCTTATTTTCTTGGTGCCCAACTTGAGACACCTGGATTTTATTTACAGAATTGTGGAGTACTCTCAGATGCAAGTGAAGTCAGATGGAGCTATGCTTTTAATATATAAAGTGCTATAAAATAATAACTACTCTGAAAAATCAGGCTCTAGACATCTCAAAGTGGGTATTCAAAACCAGTGCACCGTAACTTCTCTGTGCCTCACTTCCTCATCTGTTAAATGGGATAATGCTTCACAGAGTATGTTGTGATAATAAATTGTTTGTGAAGCATTCATATACTATGATGATGGACACCACAGGAAAGCCAACTGGAATATTAATAATTCTGTATTCAGAGCAGAGATTGAATAAGGTATAGTAGTAAATAAGCCAGGAAGCCACACATTGAACAATGCAGATCAAACAAAACATTGAATTATTGCTTATTCAGTGAGCATGGCCTGTCCTATGCACTGAAAGAGGCAAAGTGCCTGTAGAAAAAATAATCCAATCATGTAACAGCAATATCATAATGTATATGCACAAGAGGGCAGATATAAGATTGCATAAGTGACTTTAATTCAGGCATTTCTTAACTTTTAAGTGCTTGATTTGCAACCATTTTTAATCCATTTTTATTTTTTTTCTCTTTCAAGTGTGTGTGTGTCTGTGGAGAGAGACTAGATGATTAAATATATTCACAAATTTTGGTGTGGATGACTCAGGTGGCAGGTATCACCCCACTCCAAATTCTAACAATTTATGATTAAGTGTGGATTTTGAACTGCAGTGTATTAAACCCATTTTACTGCCACACCTAATCTGTTTGCGTATTCTTTAATTGCATTATTTTATAGTGAAGTTTGGGACAGCAACACCTTCTGATTCAGGCTAGCTTTCCCTAGTGCAGGGCTGTCCTTTCACAGGAATATTTTCCCATTATGCATTTATTGGGCTTGCCCTCTAAATTCACCCATTATGGAACTAGCAGCTGATGGGTTAGGCTATAACTTTCTGTCTTCCAGCTAGTAAGTACGTGGCATGTTTCTCTTTCCCCTTCCACCTCCTAATTCTCTCTTTCTTTTTGCTGAGGAGATGATATATTCTTTAGATGTAGTATGGAGAAATTGCAAGTCAGATGTTAATTAATGAGTTGCACTAACATTTTGTAAACTATAGACAGAAATTGGAAATAAATAGAGTTCTAACCACATTTTATTATGATTACATATTTAAGCAAAATATATCTTTTAAAAAAACTAACAATACTTATCACAGTGGGTAATCCAGCCTTTGTGAACCAATCAGTAAATTCTGGATTACAAAGAAAAACATGGTGTATATATAGCCATTTCCATTAAAAAAAAATGTAAATGAACTAAGGAAAGAACCTCAAGCTGAGTCCTGGAAATATTTCAGGACTTTTAAAAGTTTTATTAGTTATATTACAGTAGCCTTGATATCCTACTGAGTTTAAGACATCAATATGCCATACACTGTATAGCCCCATATTAAGAGACAATTCCTGCTCCAAGTTGTTTACAGTGACAAACCCGATAGGAGAAAAGAGATTATTCTCTTTTTATGGATAGTGAACTAACAGTGAATATATTAAGCAAATTTTTCAAAAGTCCTAAATTCATTTTTCAGAGGTAATTTAGAAATCTCCAAATTTAAAGTCATGTTTTAATCCTGGAAGAAGGTAGACTGTTCTCTCCAGGTGAAAGGGGAGCTTATGCCCTTAGTAGAAGAGTTTTACTGTCTAGGGCTATGTCTACACTAGAAAAGTTAATAAGGTCGACTTTAAGTCGACTTAAAGTCGACCTTATTAAAGTCAACTTAAAAAGTGGACTAAGTTGACTTAGCTTTAAATCGACTTAGTCCACTTTGTTAAGTTGACTTAACCACCCTTAAATCAACTTAAGGGTTACTCCACATCTACACCCTCCTTAAGCTGTTTTAAGGAGTCAACTTAATGGTTAAGTTGACTTAATGAGTGGTAGTAACAAAGTTGATTTAAGCTTTCATTAAGTTGACTTAAGGAATTTCTTAAATTGACTTAATGAAAGCCTAGTATGGACCTGTCTTAATTTAAGTCGACTTAAGCCTCCTTAAGTCAACTAAAATTGCCAGTGTAGATATAGCCTAGGGAACTTGTTCATGGGTGATGGTAAATGGGAGCATGAAATTGACTGGCAGATTAGTGCAGTAGCAGTAGTGATGTGAGTGCTGTACTGATCTGTGGTGATGAAGCAGGAGCTACTTTTTCAGACCAAGCTCTTGGTTACAGGGCAATCTGAAACTTCTTCCTCAGGCACGAAACTATGCTTAATGACCAAAAGGACAAGATCATGGTACACATGGTGGAAATGAGGAGTCTCCATGCTGGGCTGACTCTCTGAGATAGGGTGAAGGGCTCAGCTATTCGAAAGAGCCTCAGAGTAGAGCTGCTACTCCTAAGGCTTGAGGGGAGCCAGCTGATGTGGTTTGGGCATCTGATCAGAATGCCCCATAGTAGACTTCTTTTGGAACTATAGCAGGCATGTCCCACTGAGAGGAGGCCCCAAGGCCAACCCAGGGCATGCTAGAGGGATTATATCTCCCAGCTGTCCTGGGAATGCCTGGGAACCCCCAGGAGTAGCTGGAACCTGTCATTGAGAAAAGGGAGGTTTGGTCCTCCCAAATCTCCATGCTGCTGCCACAATCCTCACCAGGAAAGGAAGCATGAAGAAAAAGAAGATAGTATTTTGATGGTCTTATTGAAATTCAGTCAACTTTAGCTGGTTAAATCCTTTGTGAAAATGGGATTTAGGTTCTTAAATTTCTTAGGCATTTGAAAATATTATCTTAAGTGGCATGCCAGAGGTCACAAAAGAAGTTGATGGCAGAGCTGGTAACTGGATTGAAAGGTAACATCTAAAATATTGTGATGCAAATCATGTACTTAAGTTCTGGGGAAAAAAAGAATCAGCTCTCAGAGTACAGCAATCTAATCCACACCAAATGAGAGAAATATTTTTTTTTTTTTTGTTAAAAACACCAGTGAAAAGTGTGTTCTAATTAAGCTACCACAAATAGATAATGTAGCAACCTAAATCCCTGGAGGGAAGTTCATGGGTTTACAAATGTGTTATGCTTTCAGGTAAGGCCGATTTCTGATACTTGTGGTCAATGATGAGCATAGGGTACAGGCTTTCAGTAAACAAAACAAGAAATGTTTTCTTATATATAATTTATTAAGCATTTCTAAATATGGGATGTGCAGTCTCTCAACCCTGATAAGAGCTGCAGTTAGAGTAAAATTGAACACTTAACAGTAATCCCTTTCAAACAGAGGACTATCTTAGAAAATATACCCCAAGAGGTCAGAAACCAGATTGTTTTATGCTGACAGAGGAGGATCTTGTCATTACCATGTTACATGACTTTCATCTGTACATTCATGTACCCAAAGCCTTCTTTCCTAGTCTAGGCTCTTTAGATTTGTACCACTTGAGCTGATTTTGCTTATTTGTTTTTAATTCTGGAGTTACTCTTGATTGATTGTTTCTCATTCAAGTACATAATAAGTTCTTTCAGATTTATAAACTGGTCTTTCTCTTAAAGTAGGACTAAAAATGGCAAAATTATCCTGGCTTTGAAGCAACATAGAACAAATCTGTTTTAGCAATCTGTCTCAAAATACAATTTCAATAACAAAAGATATTGTCAAAAACTTTGCATTTCAAGCTGATGAATTCAATTTCCTGGTGCAGATTACCACCTTGCATCACGATGATATTCTTATCAATGGTAGCATTCCGTGGGACATGTATATAGTAAACAAGATGGCAATACAGTTCCATTTTTTTCTTGAAGATGTGCCTGTGCCACCAAGTTTTGCTTCAGATCCAAACATCCACAGAGTCTGGGGTTGTACAGGACTGAGGACTCGGTTCTGTTTCATTTTTAAGTTTGCCCTAACTATTTGGTATATTTAGTATCCCTTAAGCAGCTGATTACAATTGAACCTGGGTAACTCATGAGTTTGTTTTAAAATACTTATGTCTATTTTGACCTACTTTCTTGAGTATTAAAAAAGGACACTTTCTTATATAACCTAGTGTTTAAAAAACAGAGTAGGAACCAGAGACCTCTGTCCTGTTCCAACCTCAGTCACATGCTTCATGGCTTTGGGGCAAAAGTCACTTAGGTCCAAAATTTAAAAATTGGTCATTTATTCGGTGTTCCCAACATGAGATGAGGCCTGATTTTCCCTTGTGCAGACCACCTACATCTCTCAATGACTTCAGCTGGATTCATGCAGGATCCATATTTCTGAAAATCAGATTGTCAGGGTGTGTCATGCTTGACACCCGGAAACTGAGATACTCAATTTAGTGGCCGTGTTGACAATTTTGATTTTAATCTTCATTCTCAGAAGAGCTGAGCACTCACAATTCCAGCTGAAATTAATGGGGACTGTGGGTACTTTTTATCTCCGCAATCAGACTACTTACTTAGTTGTTTATGAGAAACAAAAAGGGAGATTAACTGCCTAACTAAGTGGATTGAGATGAAAGTAAGCAAAGGAAAACTTACCATACACATCAGGTAAAACTTTTCTAGTCAAGAGATTTGATAGACTGTTGAATAGTCCCCCAAGGGAAGTGCTGGAAGCCTTGTCTTTAGTGTCTTTTCAAACTAGAATGGACAAAGCACTGTAGGGAACAGTCCTGTATTGACAGAGAATGGACTATATGTCCTAAGAAGTTTTTAGTCTTATACAGTTTCTAATTTCAGTGAATAGAGGTAGGCTAGCTCTGATTGCAATCAAATATCTAATTTGTTTTGGAAAGCTGATTAAGGTGTATATGTTGTATTATGGTGTCTGAATCTCTGATAGTTCCACATTTTTCTTTAACAGAAGTTCATTACAGAGGTTTGTGCCTCAGCTAGTTAGTGCCTCAACCAGATGTTGATCCCATTGAAGATTGATTGGTCAAAATCTTTTACCCTTTAAAACTGTCCAGGTAGTCATATGAGATTTATTGAGATTTTTTTTTTTAACTAAGAAAAAAAGCTTATTTACTTGAAAAGTGAGAACTGCTTTGATTTTGTTCAATCAAATGTGGTTGTCATTTTAATTTAGAGAAAAGTCAAAATGGGTGGAAGGGTGAAAAACTGAGCTCTAACTAAATGCACATCTCTGGTTTCTTTTTCTGGCTCTCGTTGACCCTTACATACAGAGCCTTAGAACATAATGGGAAAACACTAAGTGATTTTTGATAGGTGAAGATTTTTCCATGTAAATACTGCTGCTTTTCTTATTCCCAAATATCCTAGGAAAATTCTACCATGGGAAGAGCTATAATTTCAGGGGCATCACTGAAAACTTGTCATAAAATGGGCAACTGCTTTCAACTTTAATTAAGCAGAGGCAGACACTGGTTCTCAATTATTGGAACCAATGACACTATTAGTTTTAGTTTCCAACGGGTTAATGATTTGAGGCTATTCAAAGAGACATATTTCAAGGATATTCTTTGCTGAACCTTCAGTTCCAGTTGGAAATACAGAGCTATCCCACACCTTTGGGACAGCATAGATCTTGTTAGATCTTAAGATCTTGTTAGATGTTAAGGTGTATATCAAGAGAAAATGAAATATATTTTCTAGTAAAGAATAGCACATTGTATTTCTATTAGTATTCCAGTGGAAGCATTTCAAGAAGTTCTATAAGTGGTATTCCCATTGTTCATTTTAATTTTTAACCACTGCATCATGGAGTAGTTTTATTTCCTCACTTTTTATGAGTAAGGCAAGATATTGTTATAAAACAAGACAATGCATTACGTTATGAAATGGATGACTTCTGAGATCCAAATGAGAAACCACTGGAAGGCAAAATTTTTCTTATGTATGCTTTCTATATTACCTTACAAATATACATGCTATATATAAATAATATATATTTATAAATATATAAATCTAGTGTTTAAATCTTAGTTTAAAAAAAGACTCTAAATCTGTGTATAGCATATACTTAAGAAGTTTTCCTAGAAGAAAATGGCTATTTTCAGATAAACTTGATCTGCTTTTGTTAGCCATTTACCTCTAAAGTAACAGCCATGTGGCAGGCGTCTTTTAATACCTCCTTAAGGTCACGAAGAATCATACTTACAAGACATAATACCAGTGTTCAGAACCTGAAAGCCTTTCAGAATTGATTATCATATTGTGTGATGTTCCCTCCTGCAATCTGGATTGGTGTGCCATTATGCCTCCCAATTCCCCATGCCTGAGCCTTGATTTACCCCACCTTGCTGGGTGAACCCGCACCCCTGGATCAGCTCACAATAGCCTCCTGTATGTAATCAGTCTCTTAGACACTCATGGGATGGTCCCCCAGTGGGCACCCCTAGGCTCCAGATGCTATACTGGGAACTTCCACCTTGCAAGGATCAGGACCCTTCCGGATTGTTGCAAGCTCATTTACTCCAGTCTATCAGTTTAACAAATAAACTGATATGCAATTAGCCTTTGCTCTAAGTCAGGCATTCACATGCACATTCTCTTTCCAAAATCCACACTGCTCTAGATAAAACATTCATAAGTTTATTGATCAAAACATGATTCTAAGTGAGTATATATAACCACCCTTAAGTTAACTTAACGAAGTGTACTTAAACGTCCACACTGGGCTTAGGTCGACCTAAAGAAGGGTTAGGTCGACCTAAGAAGGCTTAAGTCGATATAATGGGTGGTTCTTATTAAGTCGATTTAAGCTTTCATTAAGTTGACTTAAGGAATTTCTTAAGTTGATTTAATGAAAGCATAGTGTGGACGTGGATTTGTTTAAGTCGACGTAAGCCTCCTTAAGTCGACTTAAATTGCCAGTGTAGACATAGCCAGAGAGAGTATAGGGATTTGGTACTAAGGAAGGCAAATGCAAGGACGTCCCAGTGAACTTATTAATAAATAGATGCCTTTATAGATTTATGACATCTGATATCACTAACGGTGGATTTCTCTTCCTACCTATCTTACGGTTAGTTGATAGGAATAGCAAGATCACTGATAAATTTAACGAAGTACGGAACTTCTTGCTTTTGAGAGTCAAAATTCTGCTGGCAGGGAAGAGGGGTGTTTTTATTTTTTATTGATTTATTTTAAAGACTTTTATTTCCTTTCCTTTTTCCTTTGCTCTCACATTTGCACTTCCTGGATAAAATATTATTTAGGCAAAACCAAAATTTTCTTTTTTCCTGCTCCTCTTCTCTTTCTTATCTCCTACTCAAAATTTACTGCTTCTTTTTACAGAATATTCAGAAGCTGTTCCAGGAATCCCCACTTCATACGCTGCTATTCTAAGAATTAAATCTGCTGGTTCATCTTCAGAATTGTTTAATTCAAAGAACAGGCCACGATTAAGCAGCCCCTCATTAGAAGCCTTATCTTCACCAGGCTGGAGAGGAACAGCACAAAACTATCACTCACGCACAAACCTCTATCACTTCTCAGAGGCCTTCAAACATGATGGTAAGTCAAGTTCTCTACTCTGAATCTTTGAAGAAACTCTGTGTGTGTGTGCGTGCGTGAGAGAGAGAGAGACACTGGCATTTTTCAAAACTCATACATTTTTATCAGATTTCTTCAGTATCTCACATTAGAGAAGCTGGATTTCAGTAAATATCATACAGTAAAATGAGCTTTCTTTCTTTCTTTCTTTCTTTCTTTCTTTCTTTCTTTCTTTCTTTCTTTCTTAACCTTAAAGTCAGCAGTTTGAACATTCTCTCTCATAGCGATTTTATTTATTGTCATGTGTGCAATACAAGAATCAGAAACTAGAAGTGAAATAAAAATGTACTACAATCCAGTTTGATCTACTCAACTAATGCCTACACATTAGAAAGGCATAGCAATGGAATTCCAATCCACCTTTTTTGTTGTTGTTTTTTTTTTAAACTTACTCTGGTATTTTTCATATTTACTCCCAAATGATAGTTACGTGGACTAAAGCTGCCCAGTGCTTCTTACTCAACTATTTTTCTTCAAATTTAATATATTTATAATCATCTGATATACAAAATACAATGTGTCACTTTTTTACAAGCAGAAATTCTCAGTAATAATAAATATTCCCTATTATTCAAATCACATTTGTTTTCTCTTCATCATCTTGCTTTCTTTAGGGTAAGCCTTGAGAAAGTCTTAATAGAATTTACAGTTACAGTACTCTTCTCCCAAGTTATCCCCATCTCAACAAAAAAGGCAAGATTATTTAAATTCAGTTAACCAAGGAGACAAGGGAAGAATCACAAACAGTACAGACCAATAATAATACCAGCGTGATGATAGTAGCGTTTTCAAAAAGGCACTTTAGTATGTATTTAAATGTTACATGTTAAGAGTGTTTAGGAAGAAGGATGACTTAAGCATGTATGCTTTTTTGACTTGGGTCCTATGTTAGTCCTGCTTAGGCATACCTAGAATAAACTCAATCCTGAAGGCAATTGAATCGTGACCATGTTAGAACTGGATTTTGTTTTCTGAACTTACGTGTATTGTGTAATGCTCAGTGTATTTACAAGATTCCGTTACTCTCTGTTTCTGACCTTGCTCACTCTTCCCCTGCAAACCTATTTGCAGGCAAGATTCTGGAAGAATCAAAGTGAAGAATCAAAGTTGGCTGTCTTTAGTAGTAGTGTGTGGCCTTTCACTCCATGTGTTTCTGGGAATTAGAAGCTACTACTTTGTTTTCAGGTGTTGAGTCAAAGCTCCTATTACTATTATAAACTTTTAAAGCAAAAATATTAATGCCACAGATGTTATGCTTTTTCAAATTAATAAAGAGCTGAAAAAGTATGTTTGAGAGCACTCCTAGTCTCCAGATCAGAAACGTAATTTATTTTTTAAAACTGATTTTTTTTTTAATATGCCTGAATTATTTTTAAAGTAAGTTGTCTTAATGCACTGAACATTCATCATGAGATTTCAAAAAGTGATTAATGGATTAAACTGCCTGTTTCTGTGGTAATAAAGGTTAATTGAAAGACCCTGAAGAGTCATCACCTGAAGTACACATAAAGTCAATATAAATTAAAAATGAGCAGTGAAAAAATAGGGTACTGAATCGAGCACCATATTGAGCAACAAATAAAACCTGATTCATATGCACCAAAGTGATTCTCCCCCTTGTTAAAACATTTTTTTTCCCAATTTGAGTCTGAGTCTGAGTGAGAGAGCAACCTGCTTGTATCAAATTGATTGCCCCCTTGAAGAGGAGATGGAACCAGCCCTACCTGTGCCTTAATTATTACCTGTTTCCCCAAACGAGGGCTGGGACTGGGGTGAGGGAAGGAAGGGAGTTAACTAATACCTTAAGACACCAAGCCCTTTTAAGAGGGCTGAGGGAGCTCAAGCTGGGGGCTGAACCGTAGGGAGTAGGCAAGCTTCCGTGGAAGGCCCTTAGTCAGGGTTCACAGAAAACTTCTAACATTTCCATTGTTTGCTATGAGACTGAAAATTTGGAAGAGGCAAAGCATTGGACCAGAAAAGTGCATTTTCTTTGTCCCATGGAATTCTGATCAGGTTTAGCAGAGTTACATATTTTTGAAAACTGTAATTTTCTTTCTCCCATGTGTTACTCAGGAATGTTTTGACAGTGTGTCAGAATAACAACTGAACTTCAATATTCAGGCCCACACCACCTGCAGTAGAGGTGCATTAGGAGAAGGCAACCTCTACTAGAAGGGAGAAGAATGTGCCAGACTAGGTTTCTTTCTATAGCCTCCATAACACAGAACATTGGTTTCCCCCCTTGTAGAGGTGAGGTGCGGGAAGATGGATTGGTTACCTCGAATCAACCTCTTAGACCACACACATGGCTTCAATGGCTTATCTTCCCCACCCCATCCTCAATCCCAAGATAACATCTATCTTCTGATGCTAGTTAATGTAGTTTTGTAATAACAAACAGTTCTGCAGCATTGAAAATTCAGGGTTAAAACCCAGCCTATGGTTCATGATGGGGATCCCTAAAGTTGCACATAGTAGAAGTTTCTCCTAGAATAGAACAGAGTCATAGAATGAAAGAAACTGGAAGGGACCTTGACAGGTCATCGAGTCCAGTTCCCTGCACTCATGGCAGGACCACGTACCCCCATTAAACCATCCCTGACAGGTGATTGTCCAACCTGCTCTTAAAAACCTTCAATGTAGGAGATTCCACAACCTGCCAAGGCAACTTATTCCAGTGTTTAATCACCCTTACAGTTAGGAATTTTTTCCTAAAGTGTAGACTGAACCTTCCTATTGCAGAGGAAAAAACAAGGATTAGATGAGTGTTTTTCAGACATTGCATTGCAATGTTCTGGTCACTAATGTTACATTCACATTTCTGATAATTGAATATAGCAACCACATCAGGTCAATTTATTTTTATATTGTAGGATAGGCACTTTCCAACTCAGTTAAGGTTCTGACTGCCACATGCTGTACCTCTCTCTCTTCATTGAAATAAACTGCCCACCATCATATACAAAACAAACATACACTTGCTTATTATCAATAAGTCAATGTGGTTCAGAATCTGATGAGCACAACTGGAGAGTCCTTTGATACCAGAACTTAGTTAAAAATCAGCTCATCTATCAATGAATAAAAGTGTGTAGCTTGGATTCCTTTTAAAATTTTGTACTCAGAAGTTGCTTGTTGAAATCTTTCAAACTTTTTAAAAAAAATACTTTACTATTTTTAGAAATACCCCCAATTCACTATTTCCTGCATGAAGCCAATTAAAATAATCATTATATTAACTGTGGTAATTGACAAGATTGCTGCTGAAAATGAGAACTTACTATTTGAAATGTGTGTACAAACTAGCTGATTTGTTAGCCTCACCTGCAATACATACACATGCTCTCCAAGGCTGATATGTCATTACATAAAATATGATCACTACCATAACAGGTAAGTTAGAAATAGAGATCTGGCAGGGTGTTAATAAAAGACCTGATGATGAACAAAAAATCTTGCCTGTGGGAAATTAAAATAGTAAGTGATGGCATATGCCTGCCTACACCTATTTCTCAATGGATGTATCTTGGTTAAATAAAGGCTTTGATTTATTGTGCATCAACATCCTTGTCATGACACTTCATAGCTTCTTAATATCTCTTCTCATTTTATGTTCTTGCTCACACATAACAACTATCCTCCCATGTACTATATTCTTTTTTTCTAGATGTACACGTTTACATTTAGCTATATTAAAACACATTGTTTGCTTGTGCTCAGTTTACCAAGTGATCTAGATCACTCTGAATCAGTGACCTGTCCTCTCCATTATTTAACATTCCTGAAACCTTTATCAGTGATATTATTTTCTTTCAGGTCATTGATAAAAATGGTAAAGAGCTCAGCACCAAAAAATAATCTCTGTGGTACATCCCTGGAAACACACCTGCTGGATAACAAATTCCTATTTATAGTTTCATTTTGGGAACCATCAGTTAGCCAATTTTGAGTGCATTTAATGTTGACTTTGTGTCACTTTGATTTATTTGTTATTGTGACATCTTATAAACTTTCACTTTCCCCAGTCCAGGTCACAATTACAGTAAATTCATAGGCCCAGTTATTACAACAGTCCCTTTCCACCTTCCAGACTTCGACAGGTGTGGGGTATGGGATAGGATGGTACAACTCCAAAGGACTCTTCATCTCTTTCCAGGAAGGTGTTGCATGGAGAGTTGAGGAGCAGAAGTGCCATTCTGTCTCCATTTGCCCACAGGAAGACAGGGAAGAAGAGCTGAGCATAGGAGCTGTCATGTGGATTCTTTTTTTAGCTCACTCTGTGAGAATGTTTTTGATTTGCCATGGAGAGGAGGTGACAGCTCTGCCTTCAACAGCTCTGATTAGTTATTCTGCCCCAGGAGGCCAGCAAACGTGCCAGAGGTCACAAATTCTCTACAGGCCTAGAGCTTCTTGTGTGATCAGTAGACTGGGTCCAGCATCCACCTAAGTCATGTCATTGATGGGGGGGGGGAGGGGGAAATCACAAAAGTTAGCAACTTTTTTTTATAGGAATGGGTTTGAAAGGATGCCTCTAAACATCAATGTTAAGCAAGAGGCTGGTAATGAGCACATCAGTATTTTATATTTTGATTCTGTAAGGAAGTGACTGTTCTTTGGGGGTTTGGGTTTTGTGTGTTTGGTTTGCCACCAGCCTCCTCTATCACATATCTATAGTACTCTGTGATATTTACTCTAAAATGCCGACAGTTTGGTAATAGTGAAGGCAAAATATTATAGTTTAAGTTCACTGGTTTATGTTAGGTCAGAAGATCCAACATCTATTATGGAAAAACACACAAAAATGCCGAACTTTTTGTACAATTATTCATCTGTTTTGAAGCTAGCTTAAGTTGTGAGTTTAACCATGTAAACAGTATTCATGGAATTATGGACCAGCCCAAAATGGTGTACTAGTGCAGCTCTATATGCTTAATTCATTTAGTTCAGTTCTCCAAAACGGGGACTCTGGGGTCAGAAAGGGGTAGGGTTCCAAAAAGTATCCAAATAAAGCAATTTTTTCTGTGAACAACAAGCAAAAATGCCTAAGTGTGGTATTTTCTCAGGTTCACATAGAAAGTTTGTTCTGAGGTAACTTATTTCGAATTTGGCAGCTTGCCCTGATAGAAGGGTGACAGGGAGCCAACCGCCAACATGTGTTTCTACAAACATATTAATCTGCCTCAAACAATCTAATGCAAAATGCTGTCCCCAAGATCCTTAGATGATTTTGGACAAATCTTGGATGAGTTTTATTATGTGAACATGTAAAACGGTGGTAGCTGAAACCCTGCCTCTATATGTGTCTGTGTGTGTAAAGGGAAAATGTGTATATTTGCCCCACACATCCTTAGATCAGTAATTGCAAATTAAACTGCAGGCTCTGGGCCAGATTCAGAGATGAGTCTAAGAGAAGTCATAGGGAATCTAAATTGATAGAAATTAGACTATATTTTACTTGTACTATCCTGTGAATATTGCCCTTGCTGAGACTTACATAATTATACATCTATTATACACTCATATACTTACTAATTTGAAATGTAACTTTCTCCACACACCACCTCTAGATTTGGTCCATGGATTCAAGGCATATCAACCACCTTCACTTCAGTATACTATTACTTATACATTAATATTCCTCTTTCCCTCTACCTACATACAGAAAGATATCAAATTCAGAGGTGATGTGGGAGGGAATGTAAATTTTAGGTTTCAATATACACACAGGTCTGGCAGGACTCACCAGCTGGTGCTGTTACAAATAGTTTTACAAGTTCTTTTTCTTAATGTGAGAGTACTTCATAGTCCTGAAATAAAAGAATGTGGTGATGTTTATTTTGTATTACAATCTCTTTTAGGGGAGCTAGTGGAAACAGCAGAAGAGTTTGCTCATCTGTGACCATGAGAAGACGTAGACTCCTAGGCTATGTCTACACTAGCAAATTAAGTCAATTTAAGGAAGCTTAAGTCTACTTAAACAAAGCCTTGTCCATACCTGGTTTTCATTAAATCGACTTAAGCAGTTCCTTAAGTCGACTTAATAACTGCCACTCTTTAGGTCGACTTAACAATTAAGTCAATTTATGAAGTCAACCTAAAGATGCTGTGGCCGCCCTAAGTCGACTTATTCTGTAAGTCGATCTAGGGCATGGGTCCCGGTGAGAAGGGACCCGCGGCTCCTTTCTCCCCGGGACCCACACAGGTCCCAGCAAGAAGAGACCTGCAGCTCCTTTCTCCCTGGGACCCGCGGCTCCCTTCTTGCTGGGATCCGCACGGATCCCAGGGAGAAAGACCCAGGGGTCCCAGCAAGAAGGAAGCCTCCACTCCCTTCTCGGAGGGACCCACGGCTTCCTGGCCACATCTACACTTGAAAAGTTAAGTCAACTTAACTTTTCAAGTGTAGACATAGCCCTAGAGTCTATGTCATTGACTTTTCATTCAATGGGAAACCATCCTGTAAGGCCCCAATATATGCTGCTGCTCAGCAGAAGGGCAATACTACAAAACCTTTCCCATGCTTTAAATTATTTATCCTTAAAAACTAATTTAGAAAGTTTGTAAGGAAACAATATTCAAGTAATATTGTCTATTAATTTACCTTATTGGTGTTTCCTTATCAATTGTTGTTTTTTAACCTCATGTGATGTACAATCTCTGAAAAGAATATGCTATGCAATGTTAGATTATAATCTGAGGATAGAGGATTTTAGATAAGGTAACATTTACTAAAAATTCTGAAACTAGGGCCCCTTGTGTTTCTGCAGAAAGTGTTGACTATGGGCCGGTGTTTGTACAAGAGCCTGATGATGTGATTTTTCCTTCTGATTCTGATGAGAAGAAAGTGTCTTTGAATTGTCAAGCACGAGGAAATCCTGCTCCTATTTACAGGTTAGTCCACTAAGTATTTTTTGCAGCTTTCCAAATGTATGGTCACTGTGTTCCCTTTATGAACAGTAGCAGCTGGAGAGGAACAAATAATGGAAGGGCTCAGCAGCCCACACACAACCTCCTTGTTCTCTGGGCAATGGGAACAGCGGCTACTTTTCTCATGCCCTCAAAATATGTCCATCCATGCGGAGGGACTCTATATAATTATCTGACCCTCATTATTTTAATACCCGAACAGCTCAAAATCTTTAATAGATTTTATCCCTACCATGTCAGTGTGAAATTAGGAAATGCTACCCCATTTTACAGATGAAGAATAGAGGTACAAAGTACATTAAGTGACGTGTCCAAGGTCACATAGAAAATCTGTGGCTGAGCCAGGAACTGATCCCATATTGCCTCTATAGTTCTGTGGAAGCACAGCAGGACTAAATATACAGCTATTTGCGCCATTTGTTATATGTGAGTTCAATGAGAGTTAAGGGTGCCTCAGGCAGGAATAACTTGAGGGTGGGAGCAGCATACTGCACAGTGCATCTCCCCCTCCCTCATACCTGATTCCTCCAATTTTTAGGCACAGCAAAAATGACCTTGAAGGAGAGAAAAAGCACATATTTAACCACTATAACTATTGCTCATAATGGTCCTATTGCAGGGGGGAGGGGAGAACATAAGGGCATTTATTGTCATGTGCTTTATCAGATCTAACAATCAAGAACTTGGTATTTTTTCTGTGTAAGAGACCCATTTCACTGTTGTAGCCCCGGAGTCTTGGCCTAATTCCAATTAGATAGCTACATTCTTCCTAGTATGCATTCCCTATGGCACATAGTATTTCTTATGTCTCATTTTGAAGTATTATCTAGTAGTTCTATGCATTGTGATCACCAGAAAAGTTCAAAGATTCAAACCCAGACAGATGGCATCTGGAATTAGTGCTGTGGGAGGCAGGAGTCGTTCTTCCCCATTCAGCTCATCTGGCCCATCCCCTAGTGGGAATATGAGTGATGTAGACAGAGTTTTGATGGAGACTCTGCATCCACACCCTCCTTGATCAGCATAGTCACTCTAATATCTTCACTTAAGGAGCTTAGGCTAATTAGAGAAGCTGTAAGTTTTACCCCTTCAGCTTTTTAGAGATGGCTTGTGATAGCAGCTTCCTCAACATGCTTTCCAGACAGTTGTTTCTTGCAGAATAGTCCTCTGACTTATAAGGCCTGGCTGCACTCTGCCTACACAATTTGACTCCTCCTGTCTCTTGTTACTGGGCATAAAACAGAATCCAGGGGAAGAAGAGAGTTCATTTGACCTTACAAAAAGTTTGCTATCTTTCAAGTTCCCAAAACCAGGACATGAGTAATATCTCCAGTGACTTCTGAGGGGTAAAAGGTAGACTCTGGCAGAGGGAGGATGGTAAAGAAGGCTACATGTGGGTAGAAGCTGGGAAGAATGTGCATGCTTAAATTTGGATTCCTTGAATATCGTCTTCCATCTGCAATGGGAGGACCAGGGAGCTTTCACTATTTCCAAAAATGAAAAGAAAGCAGGATTCTCTCATTCTGGTAATACAATTCCATAGTGATTGTGTTTAACTAGGGTAAAACTGGAATAACAGAGTGGAAAATCAGGCACCAAAGCAGTGAAGTTTGTTGGGTGGTTTTGGATCTGACCATTCAAATATCAGTCAAATATGCATGTGCACGGACACACATGCACACAAAAATCCCTACATTAAACTCATATTAAGAATGCAAATTCAAGCACAAAAAATTAGGAAATGCCAAAATTAAGATTGACCATGCGACCTTAATTTTGTTCCCCAGTGTATAAGCATGTTTGCATTTTCCTAGATTTTTTTTAAAAAGGAAATGAAAAACTAGAAATTTTTTAGCCTTGGTCTCTGAGGCCTTCAGAACACAATTCAGTATTGTTACATAACTCCTTCAACATTACCCATACCTACATTTTGCAATGATTATGATGATCAACAGGCTCTTGGTAGAAATTTACATGTTACCCTCCAGCATGTATCAGACCAGTGGACCCCGCAAAGTCCTAGGCACCCCTTGTGATTTTGCGATTGGTACCTTAAGTGTCACTGATCACAGTTTCATAGTTATTTGCTGATAGCAAAAGAATATGGATTATTGGGTTCCAGGCTCTGGAGGGTGTGTTCTTCTGTGCATAGATTCTTCTGCCTCTTGCCTCAAGTTTAGCCCTCTCTACCCCATTCCATCTGACCTGTTTCTGTGTCCCACATTTGGCTCTTCATCCCAGTACCTTTACCCTCGTATAGCTGATCCCAGTCTCCACTCCTCAGCTGTCTCATCCCAGTCTCCTTCCTGGTAAATCCTATTCTCCCACATTTCCAGGTCCTGTTCTCTTTGCCTCGCCAGTCCGGTCCCTCTCTAAAGTCTCCTTAGCCAGAGTATTAGCCCACCCCACCTGCCTCTTCATCTGATTTTTTCCCCCTTCTTCTCCCACCCATTGGTGTACAGTCATCCCCACCCCATTTGATGTTTCCTGTCTCCACTAGCTCCTTGTCCCAATGTCTCTTCCAGAACTCCTAATCTAAAATCAGTGTTCCTGAACCTCAAATCTTTGTCTTAGTTTCTTTTCCCAGCTAGTTCTAGTCTCTGCACACACCTCGTACCTCATCAGATCAATCTCCCTTCCCCCAACCCCAATGGTTCTCAGTCCCAATCTCCTGAGTCCCACCCAGTTCCAGGCTCCCCATTTAATCTGTTCTATGTGCATTTACTAGAATCCCAAAGTACTAATCTCAATCACTGAATCCTAGTCTCCTTGCCCAGCCAATCCCAAACTCCTTCCCATCCCACAACTCAAATTCCCCATTCCAGTTAATTCCCATTGTTTCTTCTCCCACAAATCCAGCTCTTGTACCCTCTGCATTTGAATCAGGCTGCTTCCTCCACGATGGCGCCTGGCCCCACTGGGTTGAGTCTTTGAAAGCCAGGGGAGACAGACTCCTCGCCTTCAGATTCAGTACCTGCAGCAGCCCATAGCTGCCAATGGGAGTTTTATGATGAGCATGAGAGTGAGATTCACCCAATCAACATTCTCCAACCCAAATAACCACCCCCACCCAATTTAAAAAAAAAATGCACATATACATTGCAAGAGTAAAAATAATGCAGGCAGACATCCAGCAGTATTCAGCATGTATGGTTACCAGCCTTGTTGGCAGGTAATGTGTGCATTCAATGCAAGCAACTCATGACATTCAGGGTACGGTCTATTGACACAAAAGTAGCTTAAATGGAGGAGCTAAGGGAGACAGAGAGATCCATAGATGTGACTTTCTTTGACATAGTAGATTGGACCCACCTTCAGTCCAACAGCTCTGTGCTGTTGAGGAGATTAAAAATCCTGGAGGCCAAATGTAGGCTATTGCTTAGATTTATCAGAAACTGGGAAACCTTTTTAGGAAAGGAGGAATCTATACAGGAAGGATGGGCTCCACCTAAACCAACACAGAGTCAGACACCTGGCAATAAACTTTAAAAAAAAAAAAGAAAAGAAAAGAAAGGCCATAGAGGAGTTTTAAAACTAAAGGCTGTGCGAAAGCTGACAAATGCAGAGGAACACACAGTTTTGACAGAGATATCCCTTATGGTAAGATTTATTAAAGGGGATAATCTAAATCCTATTAAAGAGGGAAGCATATAAGTTGATAAAGCACCATTAGGAATTGAAGAGAAAAAATCAAATGAAAACAGACCCATTCAGTTACATTATATGAAGACAGACAATTAAATATTTACAAATTTCATAAGATCTTGTATAGAAAAGCAAGAAGTCTTAATATTATGATGAGTGAACGTGAATGCCTGGTGTTTAATGTGAATATTGATATAATAGATGTCACAGAAACTTGGTGGAATGATAATAATCAAAGGGATGTTGTCATACCAGAGTACAAAATATATGAATAACAGAGTAGGTGGTGCTGGTGGGAAATGACACTAGATGTGAAAGAGAGCAGAATCAAACAAAGAAAAGTCTTAAATGAATCAAACAGGACCAGAGAATCTCTATGGATAGAAATGCCATGCTTGAATAATAAGATTATAGCAGTATGAATATACTACTGACTGCCTGACCAAGATGGTAACGGTCATTGTAAAAAGCTTAGGGAGAATGGAGAGAGTGCAGAAAGAGAAAACACAGTAATAATGCTGGAAATAAACTATTCCCATGTTGACTGGGAACATGACACTTCAGACTGGAATGCAGAGACAAAATTTCTAGATGATATTAATGACTTCTTATTGGAACTGCTAGTTCTGAAACCCAACAGGGAGAGGCAATTCTTTATTTAGTCCTAAGTGGTGAACAGAATCTAGTCCAAGAAATGAATATATGTGAACCAGTCAGTAATAGTGACCATAATGTAATTAAATGTATCATTCAGGGGGCAGGGGAATACCAAATAGACCAATCATGGTAGCATTTAACTTCAAAACAGGAAAGCTCATGCGATAGATAAATAAATAAATAAATAAATAAATAAATGTGTTAGTTTTTAGAAGTACCACAGGACTCCTTGGGATTTTTTATTTTTTTTTAAATATAAAAATTAGGAACTTAAAATGAACAGTCACAAGAATGAAATGCCTGTAAGTTGCATGAACATTTTTTAAAACATCATAATAAAGGCTCAAACTATAGGTACACCCCAAATAAATAAAACAGCAAAGATGCCAGCCTGGCTAAACAACAGAGTAAAAGAGGCTGTTGGAGACAAAAAAGACATCTTTTTAAAAACTGTACTACTGAGGTGCTAAGGCATACCTGAGGAAAACAGAGCCATTGAGGAGAAACTAAATGACTTCTTTGCATTTGTCTTCACTGCGAGGATGTGAGGGAAATTCCCACACCTGAGCTGTTGCTTTTTAAATAAAATAAAATTAAATAAATTAAATAAATAAATACTTGAGCTGCTCAGCTTATTAAAGAGACAATTAAGGGGGGATATGATAGAGCAGTGGTTTTCAAATTGTGATCTGTGGACACCTTAGACTGTGTCTAAGATTACCAAAGGGTTCTACGCCTCCATTTGAAATTATTTTAGGAGTCTGCAAATGAAAAAGGTTGAAAACCATTGAAATATAGAGAGATAAAATCATGATTGGTTTGGAGAAAGTGAATAAGGAAGTGTTATTTACCCTTTCCACAACACACGAACAAGATGTGACCCAATTAAGTTTAAAAGCAGTGGATTTAAAACAATGTAAGGAAGAACCTCTTCATAAAATGCACAGTCAGCCTGTGGAGTTCACTGCCAGGGGATGTTGTGAAGGCCAAAAATATAACTGGTTTCAAAAAAGAACTAGATACGTTGAAGGATAGGTCCATTAACACCTATTAATCAAGATGATCATGGACACAACCCAATGCTTCAGATGTATCTACACCTCTGAGTGCCAGAAGCTGGCACTCAATAAATTGCTGTTTTCTGTTCATTATCTCTGAAACATCTGTTATTGGCCACTGTTGGTAGACGTGATATGGGATATCCGACCACTGAACTGACCTAATATGGCCATTCTTTTTTCATTTGGAAGGCTGGAGTTTGCCCAATAAGTAGAGCCCTGCAAATCCGTGGATATCCGCTTCTTATCCACGGATATCCGCATCCACGGGTGCAAATGTGGATATCCACAGACCCCTTGCTGCAGATTGCGGCTCAGGTATGGATACTATTTTCATATGGTTACAGCTGTATGTGCAGAGAGCACCATTGCTCTGCCCAGAACATCTGATTGGTTACAGCTGCAGCCCTGACTGAATCCAGGGGCCAGTCCAGGCAGAGTAACTCTTGCTCCCCCTCCCACGTTCCCCACTGCTGGCCACTCCCCCCAGCACCAAACAGCTGAGTGATCTCAGCAGCCTCCATTTCACATGGCCAGTCCCGGCAGAATAAGAGTTGCTCGGATCTGGGCTAGCCGGGGCTCTGAACAGTATCGGGCTTTTACTGGCTCCTCCGGGTCCTGGTTGCACCCCCAGCTGTCCTTCAGTCTCTGACTCCAGACTGTGAGAGCCAGAGCCCAGCCTGTCAGAGCTGATGTTCAGTTTCAGTGGCCAGTCCCCACCTCTGCTGATCAGCTGAGAAACTGCAGCAGCCCAGACTTCCTAGCCCAGCCCAGGCAGAATAACAGTTGCTCAGATGGGAGCCAGCGAAGGCTCTGAAAAACACTGGGAGCCGTTGGCAACTCTCTCCCCTCTCAGCTGTTTCTTGTGCTCCCTGAACCTAGCTCGCCAGAGCCCATGCACATCAGCTGATGATGGGCTGCTGCTTCCCCTCTTCTCTGGCTGCCAGCCTCCCACTCTGATTGCTCAGCTGAATGAATTACCTTGCCCATGCTGAACAGTTGAGTGACCTGATCTTCGCTCTAGTAGGTGGAATAACCAGATGATTACGGACAGCAGGGCTCTGAACAAACAGTGTTGGGAGCTGCTGGCTAGTGCCACCCTCCCTGTCCCCTTTCCTCGGGCTCTGTGTGTGGCAGCTGCTGCTCGCTAACAATCCAGGAACTGACAGGCAGCTGCCCCAGAAGAAACCACAGAGGTTGCACCAAGATCCTTAGGACTCTCTATAATGTTTAAAATAAAAACACTGTGCACATTTACTAAGCCCCTGCTTTTAAGTTGTTCCATTAGAGAACACACACAGTCAGGAACACAAAACAGAAGCACAGTGTAATGAGGAGGAGCCGAGCAGAGCGGAGCTGCTGCAAGGCAGGGACGGGGTGGTTGCAGATACCCACAAAACATGGAGATGCGGATTGCGGATCAGATACGTGCTTACATGTCTTGGATATGGATCGGTTGTGGATCCACATTTTTGTATCCGCGCAGGGTTCTACCAATATGGATAGAATCTTTGTGGAATTTAGCTGATAAAATCAAAGAAGTCTGTACTGATGATATGCTAAATGTGATTTTCTCAAAGGCTTATAATTTGGCCAGATTTTGACAGATTTTCATGAGGATAGTAGTAGGCACATCTGTACATAGTGGTCAATTCCCTGTCAAAGTTCAAATGCCTGGTCCAGGGTATCAGGGCACCTGACCTTCTTAAAGAAAAGCTAGCTAGCAGTTTTTCATATTGTCAGAACAAGGTTTTTTTCCTTATCCTGGTTCTCAGAAATGTCTAAACTGTTTTAGCTGAAAATTTCCAGAAAAATGCAACCTGTAGCAGAAACACTGCCTGGAAAAGTTCAGCTCAAACAGTTAAAGATTGGCAAAATTACAAACAACTGAAAACAGAAGTGTTTGGTGACCTTAATAAAGTCATTACTATGAACGCTACATTTCTTGACTCATTTACATCTTTAACATGGTTTCAGAAGGGTCCTTCTCCAGCCAATTTCTGAACTAGTTTCTTCTATTTTCTCCCAAGGTGGTTACATAATGGAACTGAAATTGATGTTGAAAGTGATTACCGCTACAGTTTGATAGAAGGAAGTTTTATCATCAGCAATCCCAGTGAAGCAAAGGATTCTGGGCAATATCAGTGTTTAACCACCAACATGTTTGGAAGTATTTTGAGCAGAGAAGCCACCCTTCAGTTTGCATGTGAGTAACAGTATTTGAACATGAACATCAATTATTGCACTGCTTGATAAGGTTCCGTACTGTAATTTGAAAATGCCCTATAGAAATTGTATTATGTGAAAACTTTATTATGCCAGGCAAAATAGGATGGTTAAAAATAAACTACCTTGTTTATGAGAGAGAGCTGTTACTTGTGTAACTTTTAAGAAACTGAGACTAGCCAGAGGAATGTTGCTGCAAAATTTAATTTTCAATTTCTATCTTCTCCAGTGATATTTTTTTCATTTAATGCCAATTGTTCTGTTGGCCACACAATTCATTTTTATCAAACAGAATATTGTGTACATAACACATTCATTTTATCCATCTCTATATCTTTGTGTGTGTGCGCACACACACACACACTCTGTGAGTATGTGTGTATGTTCATAGTGTTAAAGATATAAATAGCTGCTTTATGATTCAGAGTAACAGTCTACAGATTAAGAAAACATAATTGTTTAAATATTTACATTTTCTCATGCTCCACTACAGTTGCCATTCAGGAACTGGGACATTATTTTATTGATTCAGGCCTCCAGCAGTGACCTAGCCTAGTTGCTTCTCAGGGAGGCAATTATCCATGTTGTGATACATTGTTCATGTTATGCAAGGTTTTATTGAAAAGGAACAGATGCAGTAAGAGTTAGTGCTGGACAATTGTGGAAAATAAGTAAATAAATAAAATCAGTTAAATGCAAACCAAATCTGAAAGTTGTGAAAGATTTCAGCAAATCAAAAACATCAGTTGCAGCCATTTTTAAAAGGCTAGATTCATGAAACAGGCAGAGATGGGGCCAACCAGCAGCAGCTCCCTTATAATGTTGAGCCCCATGGTTACTGTAGTCAGCTAGCCTATGAGACACCTGGGTGCACTTCCCCACTCTGCCTGATGAAGAAAAGGAATTTGAATTTATATCTTACCACTCAGTTATATGATTTGCTGGTATAGGGTATCTCAATCTCTCCTGCTGCAGCTTTCCCACTTCATATAAGTAATTAAATAAGCACTAGAGCAGGACTTGAATTTAGGTTTTTCCTTCTTCCAATTGAATACTCTAATGTCCAGTCTATAGTCATTCTAACTTTCTTTTCCTGAACCAATCATGATTCATTGTCATTCACAGTCACATATAATGTCAGTGGATAGTCACTGGGCCAGAGAAAGAGTGAGATTGACCCTATAGTCTAGTTATTAGGGCATTCACATAGAAAGTGGAAGAGCCACATTCAGTTCCCTGATCCAGTGATTAATTATACAAAGTGGAACAGCTCCAATAGCAGAGATTGAGAGAGCTGTCCTAGAATAGCCCATCACCCAGTGGTTGAGCTATTCTTCTACAGTCTAGATGCCTCAACTTCAAATCTCTTCTCCTCAGGAAAAGCCGGGAATTTAACTTGGGTCTCCACATCCCAAGTTGTTGCCTTGACTACTCAGATAAAGGATGTACAGAAGGCATCTATAGTGTCAGCACTCACATGTCCTCCTCCCCCTTCAGTTCAACTGGTTAATGAATGGCTTCTAAGTCCCAAAAATATGGGATATTTTTGGCCAAAGAATTAAGTGAATTCATGTCAAATTTATGAATTGTTTCAGTTCCACCAAAACTCCATTATTCAATGAATAAACTATTTGTCTAAAAAGCTTTGCCTAGGTCCAGTAGGGATTTCTTCCCAAGTTCCCAGCTCCTGGCTGACAACTAGACAGTGCCCAAAAACATGAAGTTTCTTAATTATTTAAATTGCATGCCTGCAATTATTATTATTAAATGCATTAATAAAGTGATGGAAATGTATCTTTTTGTGAGGGCAAGGATTATTGCAACAAGACAAGTTACTTGGGGATGGGATCAAAGTTAGAGAAGACAGGGTGGAATTTAAGTGTTTGGGGAGTCTGATGCACTCAGGACCCAATATACCTTTATAAGACTACACTAAAGTACAATTGTTCTCTTCTAACTAACTCTGACTGAATTATTCACCATCTCCACTCGGAACACCTATGGAGAGCTTAGTAATTGAAATTTTTGATCGGCATGTACATTTGCACTTGCAGACATTGAAGCTGCTATAATATGGCTACTTGTAGTTGTTTTCTAGTATTTATTTTTAATTGTTAGCTCTGTAGTAGCAGTAGAGCTTGCTCAAGGATAAATTAATGATAGAATGCCAGCTGACAGAGGTCAGAGGTGAAGGTGAGCAAAGTTGGAGATCTCATAGGAGGCAAGGAAGACATTTGAACCACACATAAAAGGTGTAGAATGATGAAGGACTGAAGGAAACAAAAGGAATATAAGTGGGCCAATGCTGAGGGAGAGCCATAGGAGAGAAAAGAACAGAAAGAAACAGAATTTCCAATTGTTTCAGTGTAATCAGTGTAAAATGTCCATTGTTTGATAGATTGGGAGAAGCTCTGAAGCCAACAGCAATTTCAGTTATGATATATATTGCAGAATTTCATTTAAGTATGTTTTCTATCCTTGCCCAACCTCAAGCGACACTCCTTTAAATTCCTATCCCTGGAGAGACCATTCACTGTTAGGAATATCTAAATACCATTGAAAGACCTGAATAAATTAAATGTTAATTAGGGCTGTCAATTAATGTCAGTTAATGCATGCAATTAACACAAAACAAAGTAACTAGAATAAAAGAAATCATAAGTAATCGCAGTTGTAATTGAACTGTTAAACAATAGAATACTGATTTAAATTTATTATAAATATTTTGAATGTTTTACTACATTTTTAAATATAGTGATCTTTGCTACAACACAGAATACAAAGTATATAGTGCTCATTTTATACAAGTCAACTCTGTCCTACTTTTTGTTCAGCCAATTGTTAAGACAGACAAGTAGGTTAACTTTTACAGGAGATAATGCTGCCAGCTTGTTACTTACAGTGCCACCTGAAATTGAGAACAGGTGTTCGCATGGCACTGCTGTACCAGCATTTCTAGGTATTTATGTGCTGGATATGTTAGACATTCATATGCCCCATCATGCTTCAACCTATGGACTCTAAAGTTTTATGTTGTTTTGATTTTGATTGCAATTATGT
The DNA here is from genome assembly GCA_007922175.1 of Pelusios castaneus. NCBI lineage: Eukaryota > Metazoa > Chordata > Testudines > Pelomedusidae > Pelusios > Pelusios castaneus. Next base: position 3,438,086 of record ML685867.1, read on the forward strand.
ACAAAAAAAAAAAAAAAGTTCTACATGTATAGGTTGCACTTTCACAATAAAGAGATTGCATTACAGTACCTGTATGAGGTGAACTGAAAAATGCTATTCCTTTTGTTTATCTTCATACAGTGCAAATATTTGAAATAAAAAATAATATGAAGTGAGCACTGTATACTTTGTATTCTGTGTTGTAACTGAAATAATAGACTTGAAAATATAGGAAAACATCCAAAATATTTATAAGAAGTTTAAATTGGTATTCTATTATTTTAACTGTGTGACTAAAAGTGTGATTAATCATGACTAATTTTTATGTCACAATTATTTTTAATCATTTGACTGCCCTAATACTAATACAATAACATTACTTCAATACAGGTCTCTACTCCAGTCGCTTTATGCATCTTCACAACTAACCACAGCCTCCTTATAAGTTACCCGCTCTTCCTTTGTGTTTCCTTTGAGGTCATGCCATGCACCTAGAATGTGTTTCTTGTCTTGGTGACCATGGTTCTGTCTTCTCCTTATTTGAGCACACCACTTCCATGAAGCCTATCAACCCTCGTCCCAGTTACCAACAAACTCCTTGATTTTGTTTATAAGAAACAAAGAACCCTATCCTCCCTCCCACTGAGAACAAAAATAATAATCTTGTCTAGTTCATAATTAAGAGGGAGAGACTGTATATGTACTTGGACTGTAATGCTTTTGAAGGCAGGGCCGGCATCTTTCCTTTCTCTATTGATACAAGTCGCACTGTTGCACTCAGTAAAATATTAATTAATGGCCATCAGTCTTAAACATCTCTTAATTCATACATACTTTACTCTTTTCATTGTGTGTCTGGAATAGATGTGTAAGACTAGAAGGGACCTCAATAAATCATCTAGTCCAGTTTCCTGAACTCAAAGCAAGACTAAGTAATTCTTTTGGCACATTTCTGATTCTTAATACTTCTGTCACATTTTTAATATATGTTCCAGGATGACAAATATTCTCCCGTAATGCAATGATTTTTTTTACTAATATGTAGAAATTCACTATATAAAATAGTGTCACTATACTATATTAACTTGTTATCATGCTGATGAGAGCTTTGAACTGATAATGACATCTCCAACTTCTCATACATCCTGCTGAGTTTAGAATATGAAAGCTCAGAGCAATCTATCAACAGTTAAGATTTTGTGTGTCAGTTAGAAATTTGTGTCAGTAAATCAAACAGAAAATGAATCAAGAATAAAGTCTTCCCATGCGGTTTCCGGCTTCAAAACATCTTTATATGCCAACCTTGCTAAATTGATAGTTCATATCTAAATCAGACCACACTGCTTTCCAGGGTATTTGGTTGATTTAGATCTGAATATTCAGTTAGTCTTCCTTGTTGGAGTAGTTTAGAAGTTAGAATAATTTCATCCTGGACTCTCGGGAGAATTACAGTATATAGTAGTCGTTATGGTAGCGCCCAGTAGTTCCACTATAGCTAATAATAATCGGCATTTTACATTAGGAAACCTAAATTTCAGGTGTTACAACTTGAAATGTGCTTCATAGATTTGTGTGTGTATGTCTGTGCTCTGCATTTAAAAAAAAATGTCCTTAATATTTAAAACAAAATGTTTCAGGCAGTTAATTCTTAACACCTTAAAAAAAATCCTCTATAGGATACCAGAGCCTTTGTGTAACCATTGTATGAGCTTTCATATGCAGATGTCTTGAATAAAATATCTGTATCTCAGTGCTATATGGAATACCCATTTCCCTTGCATATAAAGGCATTAATTTGCCAGTTACATACTTGGGCTATCTAATTGAATACAATATAATGGAATTTGGTTTTATGTACAACAGTGTGATTCATTTCCAAAGCACTATACTGGTAATGATGGGTCAACACTGAAAGATTGAATTAACATAATCTCTCAGAAATATGTGGTGCAATTGGATCTAACTTTGAGTCTTGGTATTATAGTCCAGTAAGCACAAAAGATCCCAGTGATTTAAAGACAAATTGATATATAACAGGCTCTCCTTTTCAAATCAGTTTAATAAGACAGAGCCAGGTTGTGCCTCCTTAAAAATGTCTCCCCTATGGCAGGATATAGATCCTAGAGAGCACCAGTACTAAAACAAAACCTTGGAATTAACACATGTGGCCACCGTTCAAAATGATCAACGGGGCCTGCTATTTAAGCAAGGATCCTGAACAACTTCAGTACGGTCCTTACCACTCCCAAACCAGCCTCAGTTCTTATCATAGTCCCAACTTGGTAAGATGTCCGTATTTGACCACCATGGCTCAAAAATCTTACCAAAAATAAGATAAACTTATCTATTGCTAGAAGTGCTTTGTTAATTCTAACAAAGGAGCTCTTTGCCTGTGCCTCAAACTAGAAACCATGATACTGTGTGAATTGCTGTGTGAATGTTGATGCAGTTGAACTGAAACTATTAGTTTTCTAAGATCTGGGCTAAACATACAGTTGCAACTGAAAATCAGTTTGCAATTTCCAAACATCGTCTAGCTGAGATAGATTTTTATGGAAAGAGGATTCACTAGAGATGTGGTCACTTCCCATAGTTATGTTTGATAAGTGTGGCAGCAAAGCATTCAAAAAGAATGTTCTCAAGATAAGATCTAATCTGTAATAATGTGACAGAACCCAGCAATTTTATTAGACACTATTGGTCTGAAAGCTGGTCCAAAACCACCATGACAAACCAAGATGTTTGAGGCAATGAAAGCTGGAGTTTCCATAGTGGCATTCACTTCCTTTTGTTTGCCCAAAAGAATGTGCTCTAGAAACCTAGAAATTGATTACATCTTACAGGAAGATTTACACATGTAATTGCTCGAGATGCACAACCTGCATCTTTTTGACAACTAATTAACTCTTGGCAGTTTGTAGCTAGTTAGACTTGTTCTTTCAAGGAAGTAGAGCAATGGTGCACAGCTCCATAAAAGCAGTGTAGCCAGTATAAAGGAGAATTTAAAGCTGAAGTGTGGACAAAAAGGTGCATGCTGTACCATACACATGGAAAACATGGGGAAAGCAAATGAAAATTTGACAGTAGCCTTCATGATACAATTGTGGACAACTAAGCTATGCCCAAAATTGCATTATAATGCAAATCAGCAACAATATGACGTTACAAGCACCAACTTTACCGGTGACATTACCTCCCCCGGTATGCATAGTTAAACCACAGTCCTCTCTAAAAACAAAGATTGAAAAACTGAAACCTGAAAAATGTATTTGGTATTTTCAGCGTTGGAGTATTTGAGGTATTTGTGTACTCATGTTAATACCTATAGTTATATAAACTACTATACCCATGGATATTTTTATACAGTTGATTGGAAAGTAGCAAAGGTCTTTCATTTGCAGCTACTGGACTATTCAGACTCTTAAAACACAGTAGACAATATATCTGTAACCCCAAACAAATAAAGCCGACTTTATGGGTATGTCTACACTTGCAAGTTGGTTGACTTAAGGATGCTTAAATCAACCTAAAGAACGCCACGTCCACACCAGGCTTTCATTAAGTCGACTTGAGGACTTCCTTAAGTCGACTTAATAGCTACCGCTGTTTAGGTCGACTTAACGGCTAAGTCAATTTGTTAAGTCGATCTAAAACCAGTGTGGACACCCTAGGTCGACTTAATTCCCTTCTCAGAAGGGAGCTGCGGCTCCCTTTTCTCTCTTTGGACCTGCGGCTCTCTGGGGATGCAGGTAGTCAACTTAAGTGTCTAATGTAGACACTGTAGGTCAATTTAACAAGGTCGACTTTAAGTCATGCTTGAAGATGGAGGATTTACAGAATGAGAGGAAAATAAATGCAGGGAAGTGTAAGTCATAAGATCAGATAAGACTGTTACAGCAAATCTCGTGCCCAGGGCTGTGCTGGCATCGCTATTTATTTTGGTTTAAGAAAGCCAATAGAAAAGGCAAACTAATTTTGAGCTTTGTTAGAAATAATAAAGGAGAAAAATATTTTGCCAAATAAGAAAATATTTTCCAGAACTTAAACTTTATCTGCAAGCTTGTAATAGCTTATTACAAAGCCAAAAGAGCAAAAACAACAAAGGGAAGAAAATGTGCAGAAAACAAGAAAAAAATTAAATTTTGAACACTAAAAATTTTGAACACTAAAAAAGTCACACAGTTCAGATGTTGATTTGTGGAGTGCTATAATAAAAGAAAAAAATAAAACTTGTCAATTTGCCTCACTTTTAAAGTCATTTTATACACATCTCAACCCATCAATTCCTTCCATTATTATTAAAATTAATGAAATTAACTCTATTGAATGTAGTTAGAGCAGTGCAAAAACTATCCTAGTCCTGGTGCAGCTTTACAAATTCTTAATTCAGTGGGGTTATTTCAGATTTCTATGAGTGGAACAGGTTATGATTTAGACCTTTGTATTTCTGTGTAGAGAAACATTTTGTGTACCAAAAGAGGACACAGGGCCCTCTACTTTCAAAAAACCCTGTCCAGTCTGCTACTGTGGCAGCTGTTGTGAAGAAAAACTTAAACTTTGATGAACAGCTAGTTAGGTAGTAGTGTTTTTTATATAAAAACCTTTTGGGAGATGGAATTTAATAATAATCTGTCCAAGTTTTATGATTCTGCTTTATGCAGAATTTACAGGACTAATCTGATTTACAGTAGTGAAGAATTTACAGGACTAATCTGGTTTCCTTGAATTCTACCGTCGTATGTGGATCTCAATGCATAACCAAAATGAGGATTTAAAAATAAAACATGTACAATAATTGTGAACACAGAGCTTGGTTTGCCTGTCTGCTCTTGTTACCAGTGTATCAGTTCAAATGTAAATTATCTTTGATGTTAACTAGAACCTATTGTAGGACTGAGAAAAGACAGAATGCAAAGAAGTTTCTAAATGAATGAATTCTAACCACTCTTGTTGAACCACCACCACTTGGCCTTGCTCAGGTTTGGCATATAACAAAATATTTATTTTTGCTAACCTTTGCTACCCATAGAATTTATCTTCACTGTAAAGCCATGAAATAAAATTGTTTTTTTTTTCTTTTTCGCTGCTTCTTCAGCTTTTTGTAGATCTATCTTGAGAGCAGTGTTTACAATTTGGGCCGGGGAGGGATTGGGATGAACCTTCTTATAAGCCCTTAAGTCAACTCCTCATTGAAATTTTACTTTGCTGATTGTCACTGCTCATTTTGTATTTCTTCTAAAAGATCTATTTTCTCTTTTAGTCTACAAAAAATATTGATTAGGTATAACTCGTACATCCTTTTCTAGCTGATGAACCACCATGACTGTCTACGGATGTTCAGAATAAGAAGTCAGCAGTGATACACACACAAAAATCAATGATTTATTGGTAGACAACCTGCTTACTGCACATTCCATCATAGTATACCTGTGACCATTCATCAGAGAGTTCACTAACTCATAGAAACTGAGTTTAACAAGATGCATTCTCCTTCTTGTCATGATATTGTTGAAACAGGTAGCCTTGGGCATCTGATTAGATTCCTCCTTTTATTGCTTAACAAAAAATATTGTTGATTTCATTGCATCCACCTAGATAGGAATAAAAAAATTGGATATCTTGAGTTAATTCCAAGCTTAAGAATGTAATTAAACTATTAGTCACATTTTACAATCCAGATGTTCCCTTCTAAACTATCGCAACCTGCACAGCATTATAAAATATTAATTATAATAAAAGATTTAGCTATATGCGCATAATCTGAAGTAAGGAAAGAAGCCAGAAAGCAATTAGTCACACTTTCCTTTTGAGAAACTTCTCTCATGATCCTGTAATACACCATGAGTTATGTATTGCTTTTCTCTGAAATCTGTGTCAAGAGCAGTATTTGATGTGTTACTCACAGTTAATAAGAGCTAGCAATATAATAGAAATTTAAAACACAGAACATATTTAATAATTTTTCTGCTTTTGGTCTATGTTTAAAAAAATACATGTCTATGGCTGCGTCTACACTTGTAAATTAAGTCGACTTAAGCTTGCTTAAGTCGACTTAATTCACCCTTCATCTACACTACAGTTTCCTTAAGTCAACTTAAGGAAAATAAAGTCAACTTAATGAAAATTAAGTCAACTTTATTAAACCTCAATTTAGTTCGACTTAAGGCTTAAGTCGACTTTTTCAAGTCGACTTAAGCCAGTGTAGACCTGGGGTAGCCCTAAGTCGACTTAGGGCTACCCCAGGACTGCACCACTGCCCTCCCTGCCGGGGGGGGGGTACAGGGGGAGCTTGGCATGCCCCCCCACAGGGCTCTGCCCTGCCCACCCTGCCCCTATGCCCTGCCAGGGTCCCTGTCCCCCTTTGCCCCATTGTACCTATGTACAATGGGGCAAAGGCTGAGCCCCCTGGCACTGGGCAAGGGGTGCCCCCCCTGCCCCCGTGGACCTGCCATAGGTCCCCCTAGCCCCTAGAAGTTGACCTAGGTGTCCAGTGTGGATGCTCTAGGTCGACTTTGTAAGTTCCCCCCAAAGTCAACTTAAAATTTAGGTGTAGACTCACTAAGTCGACTTAGCTAAAGTTGACCTAAATTTTCAAGTGTAGACATAGCCTATGATGCACTTGTGAAACAGGTCCATGGATGCAAAACCAGGTAGCCACAGTTAAGTAGTAGTTGGTATGTGCAAATACTTCTATTTGTGAAATTAGGTCTTGATCCTGCAAAATACTGAGCATTCTATTCCTGATCCAGGAAAGCATTTAAGATGAATTTAAAGAAAAAGTCTAATCCAACAGAATTTGCTGGGATGGTCAATAAACTTAAAGCTAAGCATGTGCTTAGGCGCAATGTTGGATTGGCCATTTGTAGTAAAACTGAGTCTTTTCTTCTTTCCTTGTAAGTGTGCAAATTCTTAGGAAAAAGCATTAGTGCCTATATTGAAAATGTGTCCCTTTTTCTCATGGTAACCAGCAGAGAATTTCCAGAGAAAGAGCCAAAACAGTTCATATGGTTTTCTAACCATAATGTCATTCTGACAGAGAGAGGTGTTAATTTATCTATTAAGTTTCTATGACCCTTTTCTTGACTGTTTCTTTTTCCTTTGTAAGGAAAAATAGATATTTTGAAAGGGCTAATGTCCTAAATTAAAAATGGTGGCTCTCCTACATATTAACTTCATTCTGCTGCCTAGTACAACCAAGGTGTCTGGCCCAGCAAACAGAGCCTCTTCAACAGTAGAATCTTCACTGTGTTGGGAAAGAGTGTGTTCGTGTGAGCGTAATCAGAATGTGGTGATTATCATTTATAAGTAATAAGACAGTTATTTTTAAATGCCATCTCTAGATCCATTTGGGCTTTGAAGGCGTCAGTCCATTCTGCCATTGGTGGGGGTTTTAAATAGGATTGGTGCTGTATGAAAAACATAATAATGAATAATATTGTTTTAAATGAAGCACAAGAAAAGGTGTGCTAAACATATCTGCTCATTAGTTTTGCTTTTTGGATGAGTTCATTGCCAGCCACTCCTTAGTTTGTGTTTTTGTTTGTTTTAGTTGTTAATCTTTGAAGCAGACATTAAAAATTATGCGTGAGCTAAAGGGATAGAAGATGCTGTTAGACACAGTCCTCTGTGACTGGTGATGCATGGGGGCACACTGCTTCAGGCAAAATACCATAATGTACTGTGCTTCAGAGATATTTCAAAGGCAGAATTCAAGGGTTCTTCCAATTTCCTAGAAGGGGAAGCAGATTAATTTGCACCATCGTTTTCTGGGGTATGATACATTTCCCACAGTGCATCCAGCTGACTGTCTTGTGGTAATGGCTTAACACAGCCATAACTCTACCTAAGGGAGCATTTTAGGTGCAGATGAGAGTTAGTACCCAAGGAGCTGTAAAGCAGCTCTGCAAGGATGGGTGCCCACCCTCAGTCCCTGCATGTCTGTATCAGAACACGGGACAATCTAACCTTTAGAAAATACAGCAAGATTAAAATAGACTCTGTAAATTATGAGAAGTACAGAGCTAAAATAGTTTAGATAGATAGATAGATAGATAGATAGATAGATAGATAGATAGATAGATAGATAGATAGATAGAT
>ML685867.1:3446171-3459083 GCA_007922175.1 Pelusios castaneus
GATAGATAGATAGATAGATAGATAGATAGATAGATAGATAGATAGATGTGAGAATGTACGTGTGTGTGTGTGTGTGAGAGAGAGAGAGAGAGAGAGAGAGAGAGAGAGAGAGAGAGATTCTCATGATTTAGGTTATTAGCCAGATACTTTGGTTTGGTTTGTGGATGCAATTTAGTGAGCCCTGAGACACCATCTATTATCTCATTGAAGTTACATTGTACTTAGAGGGAACTTCTGCCTCATTGATCCTTGTTCAGCAGATGCTGGAAAAGTTCTGCTTATTTCAAAAGGTTCGAACAGAAATGAGTTCTGTCAGATTCCTTTGTTGCTACATATATATATTTGAAGCCAACAAACTATTGTAAGTAACTTTGTTAAAGCACCACTGATGGCCTGTTTTTCACAGTACAGTTTAAGCTTTGGGTTCTGTAAAAGCACTAACAAGCAGTCAATTAAGCATACACAATTGGAATCTGAATGTTGGCAATCATTTAAAGATATATACCATATCCACTCTCTATTCATTTTTGTATCTCGTGTTTTTAGCCTGAAACTGACAGGAATTCTATCTAATCTGCCTATAGTTTAACTACCTTTTCTAATCGAACCTATGATGTTTCTAAGGCTCCTAGCACCATGGCATTTAAGTACTGATGACAACAATTTAGTTAGCACTAGAGGGAATTATTTTTAAAGGCTCAAAGAAGAGTTAGGTGTAAAGATCCACTCAGTTTTCCTGGGGTGCGGCTACACTGGCAACTTAGGTCCACTTAAGGATGCTTAAGTTGACCTACACAAAGCCGCTTTTATTAAGCGCTTCCTTAAGTTGACTTCATAACAGCTTAAGTCGACTTAATAACGCCACCTCTGAAGGTCGACTTAAGCCGACTTAAAGCCAGTGTGGATGGCTATGTCTACTGTTAAGTCGACTTCACAAGGTTGACTTAAGTCGACTTAAAAGTGTAGCCACTCTGTTAAGTTGACTTAACAAGGTCAACTTTAAGTCAACTTAAAGTCGATCTTGTTAAGTCGACTTAACAGAATCAACTTAACTTTACAAGTGTAAACGAAGCACTGGAGTCAGGCACCTACCTGCACCCGAGATTTGAAAATCTCTCCACTATTGTTCAGAGGAAACCCAGGTATCTGCCTTTACATGATGTCAATCATTAATGTAACTATTTTTTTTTCTTATTTAATCCTTTAGTCCCTTTTTAATTATTTATTATTTTTAACTGTCCTTTTAGTCCTAATCTTCTCTCTGAGAGAGAAGTCATTAATGAGAGGCTATCAAAAAGCATGTCTTGCATTTTGATCAGCACGTGATCATGCTCTGGTTCTGTTTGATTTCTTCTGGCAAAGAATTACTCAGTCAGAATTCTCCTCACAGCATGAATGTCTTACACTGACCTCCTCCAGTTGTAATGCCTTTGTGGAGCAGAGGTTTAGTGGTGGGTTGTGGATGGTGAGTTGGTTTACTCGGTACTCAGGTCTTAACACATCAGGAGTGATGATGATGAGGACAAGTTCTCATATTCTGTCACATAAGAACACAGACATATGAACACTGCAACTGCCAGTTCCTCAGCCCACCTTAAAACCACCCAGGCCATTCCAATTTGATCACCCAGGCAGTTCCAATTTGATAACAATCAACATAGTAACATTTCACTGGAGTCACGTTTTTGCTGCTGATTCACGTTCTGTTCTCACCAGACCCAGTTGGTTGCTTTAAAATAATTTTCCTTGTGCTTCCTTCTTCTTTGCCAGGAGTTATGTCACAATGAGATATAGTATCGCACCTCTCTTTGAAAGGTGCTCTTTCTTTCAGTTTGATCCTGCACACATTCACCTACATAAAGCCAGAAAAAACCCTCATAGTGATAGGCACCATGTCCAGTGTTAAGAGTGTGAGGTTTCAGAACATTAATAGGCTTTCTGTGGTCTCTTCATAGAGATATAGGTCAGACTTACGGCTTACTCAGAAGGAATAATATTTCAAACTGCCATTGAACTCTTTTAGCATTAAACACATCCACTTGGAAGCCTCTTCATCAATTATGCCATAAAATGAAAGTGATGGTGTACGTATGCTACAGTTATTGATCCAAACTTTAAATGTTTTTATCTGTAAAAATGTTAAAAGATCAAAGGTAATCTTTGGCATAAATTGCAGATACAAATAATAAGCTTTACCCCTTTGGCCTTGAATAACAACAAAAATTCCCATTATTATATTCTGGTGCCCTATCTCCTAAGTACTGGAGTGGTGGTGGGGGGGACCTTATCTTCATCAAATATTTAATAGCCATTATATTGTGAATTACTAAGATTTCACTTTTTATGCAAAGTGTCCCACTGAACATTTACTAATGTACAGTGGCATATTGTAAACAATTAAAGTTAAATTACATTTGCCAAGATGAATTAGCAAAAATATGTTTGTGACGTTTCCTTTCTATGCTTTTCATTTAACTATTAATTCACAAAATTAAGATATTCTCAGCAGATGTCCCTCATCTTAGTGGAAACTAATGAGGTTTGGCACTAATGATAGGGGCATTAAAGGAACCCACCACTAAACAGAGTCCATTGTAAATAAGAGTCAACATTAATTTGTCTTTTCATCATTACACACACAAAAAAGTACCTATAAACTAGGGAGTAGTTTTTGAAACTACTGCTGAAAGTTAAAATATCTGTATGTTTTTAGTTGTATCTGTCTTGGAGGGTGACGGGAGGAAGGAAGAGGAGAACCACATCACTCATTTACACTCATAAGCAACTCTCTCAAACTGCTCATCATTACATATCCCTCGTGCCATCTAGAAAAAAATAATTCAGATATAGAAGATGGGGGTGGGGAGAAGGAATTAGGAGGAGTGTCTAGAGGAGAGGTGAGGGGAAAGGAGAGTGAAAGACAAGGAGTCAGCTTATAAGAAATATTGAAACGTCACCTAAAGTGGTTGTCATAAGTTTACGTTTCATAGCACTTGTGCTCACCATTTCAATGGCAATGTTTTCTCACTCAAGTACGATTTCACCACACCCAAGAATGATGGTGACAATGACCCAGAACCGAAAGAAACAATCCAAATTCTATGAAAATTCATAGATAAATTGAACCTGGACATTAGCATCCAGAATTACATAGTTCAGGCACCTTAGTATTCTCAGGCTTTGCAGTCACTTTACTACCAAAAGTCATATTGATACAGGATAAGTGGTTTAGAACAGGGAAAACCTTGGTGTCTTCTGGGAAATATCTCAACTAAAAAATGTTTCAGAAACTTTAATTAGGTTCCAGCCTTATATCTAATCAAACAGGGAAAATACATGTAACTGCAAAGCTGATGTTAGAATGTTAGAAAAAAATGTAAATGTGGGGACTACCCACCCCCATCCAGGCCACCTTAATTAGTAGACAGTATTCAGAACAAAATGCACTCCCGGCCTGTGCAGACTAAATACCTTGTGCTCCAATTCAGTTAGCCCTCATAAGAAGGAGAGGCTTAAATGCAAAAGTTCTGCACTCCATTCAGCAGAAACTGATTCAGTAATTGCCACTCTTCCCACAAATTAGTACTGAGCCAGTGCCCCAGCTTTCCATAATATTCTGTGATGGTAGGGGTCAGTATCCTAGGAAAATTACAGCTTGGAAAATTAGTGGTTGCCATTTAAGTCACCATCGTTTGTGAATACTTAACAGTATTGTGATAGCTGAGCTACTTCGTTTTCTTTCTATCCTTAGAATATAAATTCACAGTGATAGCTAAGATAATAGCGTGCGGTAATTGCTGGTAAGTTCACATTTTTAAAGCTGACCTCTGTACAATCAATCGACTTAAATTACTTTTATAGTTTCATTTTGATACCATGTTCTTCACTTCCTGTCCTACAATGTTCGGTCCTCTCTATACTGAATTTCTGTATAAATGAAAGGTGATTCTTATCTGTCTGGAATGGAAAATGCAGGAATCATAACCAATGATAATTGATAGATCTGTGGAGCAGCAAATCTTGATAAACTAATTTTAATAACTTCTGTATTTTTGTTTCTTATTATGTAAGGCCTGGAATAAATATATTGTACTACCATAATACTGAAAAATAACTAAATCACAGGGATATTTGTATTTCATTAAACACAAACAAAACATAGCAAATTCAAACAGAATGCCAAAAGGATTTAAATAAATACTTCATAGGGTGTGATCCAAAGCTACTGAAGTCAGTGTAAAGACTTCCACTGACTTCAGAGTGGACCATCTCTTTAATAAGGCTTTCTCTACCTTTCAATGGCTGTTTTTCATTGACTGCATAATAAAGACAGTGCAATTTACAAAGAGATATTAGCATAGAAAATTATCCATCAGGGAGGAAGCTCAAAACAAGAGTTTAATTTTTCAACATCGACCCATGGTGTTACAATGAGTATAAATCTTGAAAGAGGAGAAATTAAAAAATATAATCAGCTGGTTAGTGCTGTGGTCATCACAATTCTTGATCTGAATTCAATACAAGGAGTAAATTAAAGGAAAGACTAGGAAAACTGCAGCAGCAAGGAACAATTAAAGATGCTTTTTATAAGCACCTCACACAAGCTGTCTGCCATTTGCAAGAAATTATATATTGCACTATTATTATATAGCACACACCAACTGAGAGAAAGTACTTCAAACGGGCTATTTGGTTGAGTCTTCCTGTGTTTTATTGTATGTTACACTTAAATACAAGATCTCTGCCAAGAAGCAACTAGTTTTATTTATTTTTATTTTTATATTTTTTTTGGAACATTTCTAGTCCAAAATAGTGACTGATCCTCACTTCAATTGTTTTGTACACAACCCCATCTAATCTGCATGGATTCGAAACTTTTGGCTTCGTAAAGAAAATGTTCCATTTTCAGATCAGTAAAAATGTAATGGTTTATATTTTTAACCAGCTGCGCTTCCATTGATCACTTACAAGAATTCTCATCTTCAGACTTGATGATTATTAATTTAGCACCTTGCACTCTGTGACAATGGATTGTAATGAAGACAGTGAATAGCAATCAGCTTCACATCAGTCAGCACTGTGTGTTTTATCCTGCTTTTGTTTCGTAATAAGTAGCATACATTATCCACTACACTGAAATGGGATTGTGTTTCCTGTATAACTGTACAAATACCCTTGTTTATTCTCTTCTCTATTAATGAAAAGCAGTCAAGGTAAATGAGTCAACCATTATTGTTTTAAAAAAATGGTCTGTGATTTAAAAAGTGAAAAATCTGCAAATGATGTATATCCTATAGCTCAATACCTTCGCTATTAATGGTTCTAAAGTGTTTCACGCACTTTAGCAGACACTATTTTCCAGATAATAATTATGATTAATGTCTTAAGCAAGCAATGGGAAGTCCCTAGTTACTATGAAAATGCAAATAAACTGGGTCCATACTGCAGTATAATGAAAGTCAAGCTTTAGTTTTGTAACAGTTTTAGATTACAGACTATTCCAGCACTGCTTCTGCTAAAATCCATCACTACAGTTGTACTTTAATAATGAGATGAGGTAGTCACAAAACTTCAGTTCTAGAATGCTGCAGTTTCCTTTGGAATACTTTTGGGGAATTATCACTTGTAAGTTGCAAATTGACACCATTCCTTGATAAGCTGTTCATCTTCAGCATGTGAATGTTCACAGTGTTTGATCAGTGTGAAACACTCAACAACAAAAATTACAGTATCACTGGTAACCACATAATCATCAAATTATCATCAGAAAGTATAAAATAAGAAAAAAAAAGTAAAACCACAGAAACATTGGGAGTAATTTATAGGCGACCAACTCAATAATTATAAATGTTCTGATCTTGCTACTGGATATCACTGTGCTCATCACTCAGCATCTGTCTGATGCCTCCTTCTGATCATCTTGGGATTACCTTGAGGTCGACTCCCCCTGTTCACGTCTTGCACGCCTTCGCTGCCTCTCTGAAGTCTGCCTGCATCCCCTCTTGCAGCCTCAGGGATGGCAGCATCCTCTTCCTAATTTAGCCCTCTGATTGTGTCACTATCTGTGCTTCTCCCCTTTCCAGGGGAAGGGATTAGCTACTAATTTAGCCACTTCCCCAGAAAGTGAGAGGGACTCAGGCCTACCCACTGTTCTAGGTCCAAGCCCAGAGATCCTGTAGCTAGCAGCTTCTTGCTGTGCCTCAAATTCCTTTCACTGATATGTCTCCCTGAGCCATGTCACCATGGTCCCAGCACCTTCTTTGCCTCTCTCATGGCCTACATCTATACAGTCTTGTGAGTCAGCCAGGAGTTTCTCTCACTTGCCCAGTCTCAACCAGCAGTCGCTCTATCCAAGTTACCACAGGTCTCTCAGCCTGCTAGAGACACAGTCTTCTGTCTTTCAGGTCCAGGCTGTGACTTGCCCTGTGACTCTTTTCATTTGGGTCTGCTGGGCCCTGATTGGCTGCTTCTCACAGCCCTTCTGCTATTGGCTGCTTCCTATGCAGCCTCCTTCCAGCTCAATTAAGCCCTTCTCCGGAATGTGAGGAATCCCTTTGGAACTGGAGTTCCACACAGGCTTAAGAGCCGATCTGCACGTATCCAGTTATAGCATCCGGTTTTAAAAATGTATACTGTGCTGTCACCAAATGGTGAGGAAGAGGGGGATTTGACACCTATGTCCAAGTACTTTAAGGGTTTATAGACCAAAGAGAGAGGACTATTTAGAGTGAAAAAGGGGAATGACTAGGATTAAAAGGTTAATTTAAGATAATAAACTTGAAGTTGAATATCAAGATACATTTCCTAATGGTAAAGTATGTTAAATTAGGTAAAAATTATTCAAGAAAAATGGTTGAAGCACTACTAGTTCATTTAAAACTGAACTGAACAAAGCACCAGAAAATTATATTGTAGGACAGCTGAGCACATTTTTTGATGTGAGAGTCATATCCACCATGTTGTGGGCCGCACATACTGGGAGAGGGATAGGGGAAGGGGTGGGAATTGGAGAGTGAGCAGCCACCCCTCCCCAGTCCTGCACTTTCCTCCACCCCTTTCCACCCTACTACAACTAATGTACATATAAATAAATATAAACAGATAAACATCAAACCTACTCAGTGTCCACTTCTCTTTTTTTTTCTTTTTTTTCTTGTGCTGTTCACTGTTTGGATGATGCAGGGGAAAGGGCTGGGGATGGAGAGGGGAGCTAGACATGCTAAGCCTTGCAGGGAGTGGCCACTTTGTTCTGGCCAGGGTGCCACTTGGCCCTGGCCCCCAGGGGAGCAGCAGCCCACCCATGGAAGAAGGGCTAGAGCGGGGAGCAGCCACCCCATGCTCTGGCCAGAGCATCACTGGGCCACCTGTGGGAGAAATAGCTGGTGCTGGAAGGGAGAGGGGAGTGGCCTCTACACTCGGGCCAAGACCCTGATGAGTTCATATGATGGGAGAGGGGTGGGGATTCCTGGTTGGAAGAGGGGGAGCAGCTGCAGCAGCCTGCTCTGGTCCACCAACCAGGCCCAACTGGCATACTGAATGAAAGGCTCAGGTAGTTCATATCCAGCCCATGGGCCATAGTTTGCCCACCTCAGTTGTAGGACACAATCCATAATTAGAAGGGAGAATAGACCTCCCAAAAGTCTTTCCCAATTCTAATTCCTGATGCTTGGATGAAAGTATAAGCACAGAATATGTATTTCTCACTGTGTGTTATCCAAATATGGATACATTCTTCCCTTTCCAAACTGAATTTGCAAATGAAGACCTTAGTGTTCAGAGCTCTATGGTAAAAATAACAAACTACTAAAGTTTATGATCAATTTGTATGGAGAGAGAGAGAGAGAGAGAGAGAGAGAGAGAGAGAGAGAGAGAGAGAAAGTCATTTTATTTGCTAGAATTTTAGGGGTAATGGCTAAGGCTTTCAATGTGACAGCCTGCAGTTGGTCTACTAGTTCCATACTTGGACCTGAAAAAATGGCTCCTGCTAATTTCAGTGGAAGTTTCTGGTGCTCAGCACTATTAAAAATTAGGCTGATTGTTTATGTACTTAAAGGCTCTTCCCAATGGCATGAGTTGCACAGAAGAAGATTCTGTCATCAATTTTGATGAAGCTGTATTAAGCGATAAAGAGGATTCAGTTGTTTTTTGGAGCGGGGAGAAGAGTATGAAAACAGATAGTTCACATCCTAGATGGGAGCCATATTTTTCCACCAAACAGGCAGGACAAATATAAAGTGGACCCTGAAATGATTTCAGAAATTTTACCTGCTTGCTTACATATAGTAAAAGAAACTAGCATATTGGTAAATCTGGGCCTAATCTATATGTAACAAAGGTATGGATAATTGTAGGATGGTTGGTGTCTGAGAGAAAAGCTCACAATTCCATTATCATACATGGATGATAAAAATATGCTTTTGGATACAGCTGCATCTTGAAAGCAGCCACAGATTCCATAGATTGCCTTAACTCTGAACATTATTTACAACAGGAGGGCAAAAACCTTTCTGTCAAAGAAATAAATATCAGTTCTTCAATATCCTCAGTCTGTTCACCTCAGATCATTATCATCATTTCTCTCTTGTCTTTGACTGAACTTTAGCCAGCCGCTCCTTAACAAGACCCCTGCTCTTTGTAGACCCTTTAGGACCAGAGACTGTGCCATTCCCAAAGAAAAGGAGAATTGGAGCACAGAACAATCACCTTATTGGAACAGAGATTATCATATTCACCTGCATAAACTTTAATATGACATTAAGAGCTACTTAGCAGGGATACTGATACACAACTAAGAATGTAAGACCTCTCGAGTTATTTTTTTATTAGAAATATTAGATAATTGACTGCAAATGTTTTAAACAGAGTGACCAAATGTTACGCACAATATTCCTTAACATGACCCATATAAGCCCTCATCCTTACTGATACTGTGTACCCTAGGGGAGATTGCAAGTTCTAGCTTCTTCTTCTTGATCTGAGCCATCAGTTCTCTAAGACATACATTCTGGGGCTTGTCTCCAAGAACCGACCTTCCATAGTACAATACAATTTACTTCAGTTTACATAAACTAGATATATATCTCAGTCTTGCAGCAACTTGTGAATATACACTTCAGTTGGGCAAGGCTTAGAAAACCCTGATTTATATTATATGACAACTGAAATTCAGTTTGAGGTAATTGCAAGAATAGTATACTTTGTGTTTTATAGATATTCCGTAGAAGTAAATTATATACAGTGAATAATATTGCATTCATTGTTTGCACCTCTCTGATAGCACGTTTTTCCAAAAAGAGACATGTCTTTGATACATTAAGCTTAGGTGAAAAAAGGCTATAATAAAATGTCTGTGTACTTCAATATTTGAATTATAATAGTTGACAAAATACGTTTTTTGCTTCAACTGTTTAAATTATGCTTGAAACGGGAATGCTTTAAGACACTTAAGGGTTGATTTATAAAACTGTTATTTACTGTTTATGCAGGCTTTTTGCATAGTTTACTTGGTAAAGCATGGAATATGTTGATTTTATACATTTTTTAATGGAAACTCTAGTAAATGTCATTCTTATCATTTTGGTCTTAAAAGTGCACATTAAGGCAAAAGAGGATTGAAGATCTGAAGGAAATGCTTTGCTCTCAGAGGCTATGTCTACACTTGCACTTTTAAGTTGACTTAGTGTGTCTACACTTAAAATTAAAGTCGACTTAAAGAGGAACTTACAAAGTCGACCTAGAGCGTCCACACTGGATGCTCTAGGTCAACTTTGTGGGGCTAGGGGGACTTTGGGTAGGTCCACGGTGACAGGGGAGGTGCCCCTTGTGTGCAATGGGGCAAAGGGGGGCAGGGACCCTGCCAGGGCATGTGGCCAGGGTGTGATTCTGTCTGGATTTAGGGAAGCATTTATGATATTATTTTCAATGGATATCTCATAAATGTTATAAGCCATAGGAACTATGTCATGTTTGGTATCAATAGAAAGGTAGTAATTTGCTGGGAATGATTATATAGTTTATGTCTAGGAATTCTATTTCGATTAGAAGTTAAAATTTGGTGTTATATCTATACTTTAACTTATGTTAAAACCATTGTGTTCTTAATGTTTAGGAATGTGCCAGGACAATGGTCCCAGGGAGTTACCTGATGAGCCATTAAGGACATAAGGAATACAACCTGTACTCCCCCCCAGCAGGGAGGGCATTGGTGTAGTCCTGGGGTAGCCCTAAGTCAACTTAGGGCTACCCCAGGGCTACACTGGCTTAATTCGACTTTAAAAAGTCGAATTAAGCCTTAGGTCGAGTAGAAAGGTGGTTTAATAAAGTCGACTTAATTTTCCTTAAGTCGACTTTATTTTCCTTAAGTCGACTTAAGCAAGCTGCTTAAGTCGACTTAAGCAAAGTGTAGTGTAGATGCAGGGCCAATTAAGTCGACTTAAGCCAAGCTTAAGTCGACTTAATTTACCAGTGTAGACGCAGCCAGAATTAGCATGTGTTACACTGCTTTTTTATTGTATTTAAAGAAATACTGGTCACATTTTCTTTTAAGAGTAGTTCAGAAGTTAAATATGCCTGGAGGAATGTCAGATTGACACTAAACTTACTGGCACCGGTTCTTCTAAGTAAATAGCTTTTTTTTTTTCCTACATCATTTTTAAACTGGCATGAACCACTGATGACAGAGAATTTTGGAACATAAGTATAGGTTGTGCCAGTGCTGGCTTCTGCAGTTATGCTCTGATTTCCAAAGAGTGAAGAAGACTGGTGCTTAGCACTTTGTCTTCCAGAATTTTCCTTAGCTTGATTCTCTCAGTTTAGTCAATCCTCTCACATCCGAGATATAGAAAATGGCTGAAGAACTGTGGGGAGCTCAGCAGAAAATAAATAAGTACTTCTATTGTGTTAAGGCCATGCACCTTGGTCTTCCTTTGTTTCTTTTTAAGAAGTCTCAAATATTCTGTGTAATATCATTAAATTATCAAGCACTCCTATCATCTTCTCAGGATGAAAGAGGAGCAGAGCCATCCATCTCAAAATGGAACCTTCAGATCCCAAGCTATAGCATTTGGAGACATATTCTTCTTTCCTCCTGGACTTACCTTCTCTGAGGAGGTCTACATTAGCAAATTACATCAATGCAGCTGCGCTAGGTAGACCTCTTCAGTCAGCTTAATAACTCAGTAGCTATGTTTACAGGAGAAGCTCTCCTGCCAACACAACTGTCTACACCAGCTGTACACTGTCAACTGTCTACACCAGCGCTTAGATTGATATGATTACATCACTCAGGAATATGGATTTTTCACTCGGGTGTAGACCAGGGTTCTGACAGCTTAAGCAGTTATGGCATCTGGAGAACAGCAAGAGAATTCTTATGCTGCTGTCAAGCCTAAGAACGAACCATCACTTACCAGGAAAAAGTCTATTTTCAAAGTCTCCTTAACTCCACAAATCATGTCTAAGGTAGTTTCTACTCTCCGATGTTCTTTTGGTTGCTCTTTAAGTATCATGAATTGTTCTTCCTGTGACTTAGTAATTTGTCAAAAGCCCATATAGTTCATAAACCTCTGTCCTGGACTTCTCTGTGACTGATCTGGACTTCTTGGCTTCTCTTCATGAATCCCCAGTTGCATCATGCAATTAACCTGACTCCTTCTGGAAGTGTTTTTACTGTTAAATATTTTTGTCTTATGTCAGAATAGCACTATACTCTTGAAGTTGACCCCTCCTCCACATTCAGAGATGCTTCATATAGTCCATAGAATCATAGGGCTGGAAGGGACTTCATAAGGTCATCTAGTCCAACCCCCTGCTAAAAGCAGGACCACTCTCGCTAAATCATCCCAGCCAGGGTGTCGTCTAACCGGACCTTAAATATCTCCAAAGATGGAGATTCTACCACCTCCCTAGGTAACCCATTCCAATGCTTCACCACCCTCCTAGTGAGAAAGTTTTTCCTAATATCAAACCTTGACCTCCCCAGCTATAATTTGAAACCATTGCTCCTTGTTCTGTCCTCTGTTACCACTGAAAACAGCCTAACTCCCTCGTCTATGGAGCACCCCTTCAAGTAGTTGAAGGTTGCTATCAAATCCCCCCTCAGTCTTCTCTTCTGTAGACTAAATAAGCCTAAGTTCCTTCAGTCTTTCCTCATAAGTCATGTGCCTCAGCCCCCTAATCATTTTTGTTGCCCTCCGATGGACTCTTTCTAATTTGTCCACATCCTTTCTGTAGTGGGGAGCCCAAAACTGGACACAGTATTCCAGATGTGGCCTCACCAGTGCCGAAGAGAGGGGAATTATCACTTCCCTCGATCTGCTGGCAACAATCCTACTGATTCAGCCCAATATGCCATTGGCCTTTTTGGCAACAAGGGCACACTGTTCACTCATATCCAGCTTCCCATCCACCATAACCCCCAGGTCCTTTTCTACAGCGCTGCTAATTAGCCGATCGGTCCCCAGCCTGTAGCAGTGCATGGGACATTTCCATCATAAATGCAGAATTTTGCACTTGTCCTTGTTCAACCTCATGAGGTTTCTTTTGGCCTTGTGTTCCAATTTGTCTAAGTCTCCCTGAATCCTGTCCCTGCCCCCCAGCATGTCTACAATCCCCCCCAAGCTTGGTGTCATCTGTGAATTTCCTAAGCACGCAATCTATCCCATCATCCAGATCATTAATGAAGATCTTGAACAGAACCGGCCCCAGGACCAACCCCTGGGGCACTCCACTCATTACTGGTTGCCATCTAGATATTGAGCCATTGATTCCTAGCCTCTTAGCCCATTGATCTAGTCAGTTTTCTATCCACCTTACAGTCCACTCATCCAACCCCATACTTCCTTAACTTGCCGATGAGAATGCTGTGGGAAACCGTATCAAAAGGCTTGCTAAAGTCGAGGTATATCACGTCAA
>ML685867.1:3464083-3476765 GCA_007922175.1 Pelusios castaneus
CCACTTCGTCAGACGCTTTGAAGCTTCAAAGCGTCTGACGAAGTGGGATTTTCTCCCACGAAAGCTCATGCGATAAATAAATCTGTTAGTCTTTAAAAGTGCCACAGGACTCTGCTGCCTTTCTACAATAGACTAACACGGCTACCCCTTTGGAATTCCACTTTCTCAAGGTTGTTTTGAATTCTTCTTCCAAAATATTGTATTTTCAATCCCTCCCTGCTTGGTGTCATCAACAGATTTTATAAGAATGCTCTCCATTCCATTACCCATGTCATTAATGAAAATATTGAATAGCACTGGACCCAGGACTGACCCCTGTTGGAACACACTAGGTGTACCGTTCGGTCCAACAGTAAACCATTAATAACTACTTATTAGTCTTTCAATCAGTTGGGTGCCCACTTTAGAGTAATTTCTCTCAGATTTCATTTCCCTGGGTTGCTTATGAGAATGCCATATAAGACTGCATCAAAGCCTTACTAAAATCAAGACAAACAAGGAGTCTAGTAGCACTTTTAAAGACTAAAGACTATTTATTGCATGAGTTTCACAGAGGAAAATCCCACTTTGAAGATGGAGAAGTATAGATGAATGGGAGGAAAATAAATGCAGGGAAGTGTATGTCATAGGATCCGGTCAGACTGTTAGAGCAAATCAAAGCAGTTGTTTAGATTCAAGCACAAAGAACAGTGTATTAGAGAGAGATGAGGGAAAAAGGAAAGCACAATTACTTGACTCCTCCTTTGTTTTGCTGAACAGGTAATTTTGCTTTCCTTTTTCCTTTACCTCCTCCCAATATGCTGTTCTCCGCTGACTGAATCTAAACAACTTCATTGATTTGCTCTAACAGTCTGACCTGATCCTATGACTTACACTTCCCTGCATTTATTTTCCTTCCATCTGTGCTTCTCCATCCTCAAGCATCTGATGAAGTGGGACTGTCTCCCATGAATCTCCTGTGTTAAATAAATTTGTTGCTCTTTAAAAGTGCCACTAGACTCTTGGTTTGTTTTGCTGAGCTAGACTAACATGGCAACCCTATTGGAACTAAAGTCAAGATGTGTCATGTGTACTGTTTCCTCCTTATCCACTAGGCCAGTAACCCTGCCAAAGAAGGAAATTAGGTTCATTTGACATGATTTAGTCTTGACAAATCCATGCTGGGTATTCCTTATAATGTATCCCCTGAGTGCTTACAAAGTGATAATTTAATCATTTATTCCAGTATCTTTCCAGAAGTCAAAGGTAGGCTGAGTGGTATATAATTCCCTGGGTCCTCTTTGTTCCCATTTTTAAAGATAGGTACTGTATGTGCCCTTCTCTAATGCGCTGGGACCTCACATGTCCTCTGTAAGTTCTCAAAGATAATTGGTAATGGTTTTGAGATTGCTTTACGTAGTTCGTTAAGTACCTTCAGATTAATTTAATCAAGCTCTGCTGACTTGAATATATTTATTTTATATAAATATTCTTTAATCTGTACTTTCCCTACTTTGTCTTGCTTTTCCTCCCTCTTGTTGTTAATATTAGTTGTGTGGAGTATCTGCTCATCATTAAACTTTTTAGTGAAGAATGAAACAAAACAGGCCTTAAACTCACTAGCCTTTTTATTTAATTAGTTGTTAGCTCTCCTTCTCTGCTAAGTAGAAGACCTACATATTTCATAGTCTTGTCCTTGTTCCTAATGTGTTTTAAGTCACAACAGACTGTTTTTTGAAAAGCCTGTCTCTCTAGAGAGACCTATGTCATCAGTAGGCTTCTCTAGAACAGCACATGGACAGAATCTTCAAGAGATCTTATAAAGTTATCTCATTTGTCACTATTTCCCAACATCAGGAATTCACACAGAACTATTTGCTATAGATTTTTCAATGTACCCAGTAGGATTTCCTTTCTGATATACAAAATAACTGTACAGTTCTTCCCAGAACACTTCCCAGCCATCAGCCACAACATCAGCTGTTGTGACTATGGACCAGGGCACCTTTTTGTATAATTTCTCTACAAGTAATATGGCATTCATGTCGGGGGACTCAACAGAAATATGAATGTTCAAATCAACATCCCCAACATTCAATTTACACAGCCTTTGCTTAAGTCCTTTCCTACTTAGTACCCAATCCAAAGTGAGTCTTAGTGGTGAGGAGGTAAGATTTAGACATAAATAGATGTTACAACATTTCTATAATTTTCCTCCATTTTCAGACAACTAACCTTCACTCAACTTTTTCTTCTCTCATCTCCCACTGCTTCTGACATCACCATCACCTCATTCCTCACTCTCCAGCTTCTTTCAGCAATGATGTGTGCTTAAAAAAAAAAAAATTCAAAAAAGCCTTCTTGCAAAGTATACTGCATCTCATCTAAATACTAACTATCAGTCACAGCACCTGAAACATTAATGTAACACTAGGTAATCACTCAACGTACTCTACAATAATTTTCCTTTCATCCTCAATTGCTATTTAGTGTTGTCATATCTGTCATAAGAGATGTTCACCTACTCAGAAAGTAGATGTTCCATTATATTTGCATAAAGATTCACCATTGGCTGGATTTTTGCCAAACTCTTTTTTTGATTGCAGGGAGCAGTTCCTTTTCTCCTGACTTTGTGCACCATCCCTTGCTGCCCCTGCAAAGGTGTCTAGCTGCTGACAGCTGATCTCTGTGAAAAGAATCACATGTTGCAGCCTTCCTTTTAAGTCATCATAGATTTTGTGGCAATGAAGTACCAGCACTTTGTCAGTTGTGCTGCAGGCTCTAGACAGCCCAATATTAGTAATTTACTGTGTTTCTTTTCAATATCATAGGATACATACACTGGGCAGGATACCACAGTCACTTACTGGTGTGCAAAGAGCTTGCTAGTGTGAATAGTCCCATTGTTACAACGGATGGTAGCCAGCACTGTTCTCGGTGTCAGGTGTACCTAAGGATACACCAAATATTGTAAAACATGATTTCAAACATTGTTGGTGACTGGCCCACTACAGTGTCTTGAGAAACTGGTTTTCTCTTTCCCTTCTTGACTGGACTGACAGGAATAATGAACAATCCTATTAAAGGAGTGTGCCCTCCAGGAATGATGATGCCTTCTTTCTGCAGATTCTTTCCTTTCAAGGAGTCAGCAATAGATATGGCAACTTGCAGCTGATGTGGCCACCATATTACACACATCACAGAGTGTGGAATTCCTGTCAAAAAGGGGAAATTCTGAAGTAAAATTCCCAGTGTTTGCACTTAAGGCAGCAGCACACTACTTAGCATTGCACTAAGTGACATTGACTCACACTGCTGGCTCTCTTTGTTCTGGCCATTAGACTAAGATAAAAAAGTCTCATGGAGCAGCTTGAATAGCAGCCAGCAGTATGCAGCATAACCAAAATGAGAGCAGCTCACTTATGAGACAACAGATACGTCAGGAGGAGGATATGGAATATATGGAGGATGAGGAGTATGACAAACAGGAGATGTGAGATTTTTTCAGAAATTCATTCCCCTCTTCTGGTTATTGAAGTTTTTGAGTGGACTGTTCAAGCAAGAGCTCACCCAATCAAATTCTAAAGAAAACCCAGAAGATCTCAGTGGTTTCAACTTCCTGTTCCTCTGTGCTTTCAAGGGATCCATTTCTTCTCCAACACCCTAATCCCTCTGAGATAAATTTGGTTCCAAGGATTTCAGACTTTTGACAGACCAACCTGGAAAGTAGTACTTCTAGGAATATTATTTGTTAAGTGTTGTGGTAGTTCCTATAAGTCCCAGTCATGGACCAGGAACCACTTATGTTAGGTACTGTGCAAATATAGAGCAAAAAGATCTTCCATCTTCCCTTTTGCTGCATCTCCTACTTCTCCAGAACCTGTGTCTGAGAAGGGAGAAGTGGGTTTTTTAATTTCTGCCAAACCTGGCTTGATGGGAGTCCTAGGAGGATTGGTACTATTTTATCAAAAATTTCGTCATGAACTTTAAAAGTCTCCAATACATAGTAGACTTTAACAGCCTGCTATTACTCTCAGAGCAGCTGGCAGGGGCTGGGGGCTTTGGAGGGCCCCTGCTGGTGCTGAGGGCCAGGCTCTGCAGTCCTCTCACTCTGCCTCTGGATTGGTGCATGTTTGCTCCGCTCCAAAGGTGAAATCAACTGGTGCACAGTGCAGCCTCCGGCACCTGGAGACAGACCGGCTGGATCGGGGTCAGGGCAGGAGAGCAGCCTCAGGCCCCAGTGTCCCCCCGCCCCCGGGCCCCGCTGATAGGCTGCCATGGTGGGAGCCTGGGGCCCCAGGCCACGGGGGACTCACACTGCTGGGCAGCCCCAGGCCCCAAGGCCCCTTAATCTGGCCTTGCCTTTGATAATAGGGTTAGGAAAAAATCTTCTATACTTATTCCTGGCTATGAAGGAGAATTCCAGATGCCATAAATGACCAAAGAAATTTACTGAGAAATGCCTTCTATCCTCTCTTGTGAAATCAGTAATTATGTCCCATACATAGAAAGCTGATCTTGCTGTGGAGTTCAGTATCTCCTAGACTAGAGGGCTCCCTTGGACAGAAAATTTGAAGAGGGTCATGAGGAAAACATTGAGATTAATATTACTCAGTTTTCATCAGCAGCTTGGTTTTCTTCTTTGTTTAGTTTGGCTATTTGCTGTCTGAGATTTAGCAGGACCAGGATTTCTAGGCTTCACTGTCTACAAAGAGAACTTGTTTTGATTGTTACTGGCTATCAGTCTTAATGATATGACAGAAAACCACCTTTATCTATCATCCTATATCCTCAGCTTGTCCCTGCTGATTCCCAGTTTCATGTGGTTCTGCTATTTGGGGCTGTGTGCTTTTTCCCATCCTTGAACTTCAGTGCTTCTCTTCCAAGACCATAGATTATTTCGGGTTATCTTGGACACCTTCTTGGAGAAACATTACACATCTTAAATGGTCCACTTATGATGTATAATGTTTCTCTCTTAGTGTCAGACTCATAGATCAAATCCTCTTTGTCTTCTCCCTCAGGAAAGAGTGCATCCCATGTATGGTTCAAGTCCAAGTTTCAGTGGGAAAGAACTTGTTCATAGTTGAAACTGGATCTGAAGTACATGTACTCTCTGGTTCTTCTCCTAGGACTCTAAATCTTCTGATTATCACCATCTCCAAGCACAAACAGCTCCACAGAGGAGAGTCTCTTCCTACATATTCCTTCATGTCTTCAGGAAGTTGAGTTCTGCACCTGGTGTCCTGATGTTGCACTTTCTTGAGTCCATTAATGTCTTTCCTCCTGGGGTGCCTCCCCTTTCCCACTGTAAAGTTGGAAGCTAATTTGCATCTGGAGAATTGGACTAATTGTTTCAATTATAAGGGAGCAGTAGGTTCTTGGAATATACTTCAGGTATTTTGTAGTTCTAGAAAGAAAGGGGACATTGGTTCATCTTGGATCTAAAATAGGTGAATCAAGATTGAAAATTCAGAATGGCGTTACGTTGGTCTGGCTTATCTCTGATAGACTGAGAGGATTTCCTTGACTGAATATCATTAAAAGATGTCCATGTTCAGAGTCCCATTGCCTCCTCATGTCATGTGGTTTTAAGAATCCTCCTGAAATGCTGAGATTCCTAACAACTGAATTGGCCTTTCCAAAGGTTCAGAAAATTTTGCCTGTGGCCATGGCTGTAGCTGCACTCCAGAAAGTATAATTTCATGTAATTCCATTTTTGGACCAAGGTTCATCAGCACCAAATCATCGGATTCAAATTTGAGGAAGGGTGTCTGAGACGCTAAGCATATTCTAGAATCCAGGTATAGTGGACAACCATGAGAAAAGTGCCCTTTCCTTATTGTAGCGATGACCCCTCTGGGGCATTAATATTATTATGCATATGTTTTATAATTGGAGGAGAAACTTCAAAAACTGAACCAGCCTTTCAACATGTTCCTACAGTGGCACTTGGAATTTTTGAGAGCAGTTGCTTCCTTTCTCTGCTTAAGAAGAGAGTGCTAGGATCTAGGGGCAAGTTTATACTGATGGAGGCAGTTGCTGCCATCAACGCGATCTTCAGTTTTCGATTGAGGGGCTCAATCGATAACCGAACTGGAGCTAGAATATCAGCTCCGTAACTGCACTAATGCTACTCCGACTGGATGCCATTTCCGGTGTATTTTACCTTGCGTATCTCCTGTCGACTGCCACCGAAAATGGCGGTAAGTGTAGCCTAGGGTTAGTTCTATGAGTAAACTGCACTCCTGATCAGCAATTCACAATCTCAGTACTTCACGTTCTGAGAGGACAGATGTGCCTCTGGACATGTCACAAAAGGAAAAGCTCTCCAAACAGCACTGGAAATACTAATGCAACCTTCATAAAGGTGCTGCCCAATACAAGATCTGAAGAAGCTGTTCATCATGACAACTACCAGCCCAATAGAATGGGAAAAACAGTTTCCCTGTTATTTCAAGCAATGCATTTTCTGTGGGAGAAGACTCTTGTCTTAATACAAAACACCCTTCAATTAGAGAGATCGGGCTAGTATTAATGGTCTCCCACCTCTATCTCTCAGTGAGAAGAGCCTCTGGAATGAAATTTATTAAATAATTGTTTAAATGAACTTTGCAACTTAAACAAAAAATAAATTATTTACTATTTTTTTCTATATTTGCCTAGCTCTAGCCATGAGTCCTTGGCTGGGATGAAAAATCTGGTTCATACTTTGCAAAACTATTGTAAGATTTGCCAGTCAAAACTTTATATCACAGGGTCAAATTAAGGCAGATAGGCCACAGTTCTTGCAACCATGTAATTACATAAGAATCAGTTTCTCTTTTTTTTTTTTTAACGTAGCCCTCCTAGTTACAAATGTGAGTCAAGTGTGGTGAAGGCAGTAACATCTTCCTGATTCAGTAGAGATCTTGTTCAGAGGTCTAGTTCAGCAAAACAAACAAGGAGTCTGGTGGCACTTTTGAAGACTAACAAATTTATTTATAACAGGAGCTTTCATAGGAGAAAATCCCACTTTGTCAGAAGCTTGAACAAGTGGGATTTTCTCCCACGACAGCTCATGCTATAAATAAATTTGTTAGTCCTTAAAAGTGCCACCAGACTCCTTTGTTTCATTCAGAAAATGTAAGTGTAGTACTCACTGATGTTACCAATATTAACATTAAACCCAGACTGTTATCTTTTAGGGAAATTTATTTTCTTTGGAGTCATATTGTGTTGCATCCCAAGGAGTTTCTGATTCAATTCTTCTATGAAGAAGTGGGGGTGGAGAGGTGAAGAGAGTTTCTTGGAAAAATTCTGATCTCTGTTACACCAGGGGAAATTGAGACTAACTCCTCCTGAGTGCTTTGTAGTGTAACTCTGACCAGAATTTGGCCAAAATTGCTTACAGTACTCCAGAATAACTGGCCTGCCTTGTGTAATTAGGAAAACTCACAGTTCTACAAATTATGGTGGAGCAACAAAAGATGGAAAGACTCCCTGTGTTAGGAAAGAACCGTCCAGTCTAAAACAAGCCCTTCCTCAATTCTGTCTTCTCTGGATTTCCAGCATCACGTTGAATCTTCCTCATTTATTCCTAGATCTCTTACTATTAGTACAGGTTACTTTTAAACTTACATTTAAGAGTTGAATACTAATTAGGCACAGGCAACACACTATGAAACATCTATTTAAAGAATAAACAGATTGACTGTGAAATATATACATGTATACTTTCTATATAGCCAGGTATAACCATATATACTACAAGAAGATACCATTCGTAGTCTCCCCATGCAACATTACCAGAACATATGTATTATTCCAGTCTTAGGCCAATGTTTGAACAGAGACTGACTGCCAACTGTTCCACATTGTATAATGTTTTTCACTCTGTGGTGAAACAAACTCGTTTTCACTTGTAACTTGAGCTAGCATTTGAACTAAGCTCTCCAGTGCTAGGATGCTCATATGCTAATTCATTTTGTGATAATAAGATAGCACTGTTATGTCCCCATTGGCATTAATAAGCTTCATTCAGTACTTTTGTTTCTGTGGATCAGTATACAGTACTGTGTATTATGCATTATGAAATATGATTTGAAATTCCATTCTGTTAGAGCAAATGAAAAGGTGCTTAATGGCCAATTTTAGCCATAGAAATGCAAATACAGGAGTGTTTTGATGAGACGATTAAAGGAAAGTCATTAGCATTGTGATCTGGTGTTTATGCAGCTGTAACATCTGCTGGCAAGGATGTGTTCCAGTTGCAAGTTAGTTTTACTGCTTATGGTGGTATCTTGCCTCTGAAGAGGCAAGTTAGTGCTAAAATTACTTCCCCTGCTGCTGTTGCTAAAGTCATTGTTTATGCTGCTCTCCTTCTCCCCCCCTACTAATACACTTGGAATAGTAGGAGCAGTCTTGTTTCAGCAAGAACAAGGACGCTTGACTTTAGAATGTAGGATGTCTACTGCTCTGTAAGATTTTGTAATATATTCATGTTTCATTTTTCATATTCATCTTCTACTCAGAAGGAAACACTTAGCTAATATTATAAATGTGTTAAGAGGGTAAGGTCAGTTGTGAGTGGTATGTTTTAAGGGGAAAGAGGGATGTGTAATTGATGTTGGTTGTACCTCCACACACACAGTCTAATACGCTGTAAGGCCATTTCACATACAGTGTTCATTTGGTTTAATTGATTTCCTCTATGTTGCCTTTGTTCACATTTTCTTAATCTAACCATACTTGATACAATTTATAACCATTATTGAATCTCAGGTAGCAATGATATAACATCCCATGCAAACTTCATTTATTTCCTAAGAGAGTTAAAAAATGCATAGATTGTCTGGGTAGTTTTCCATGTGGGGCCCATATATTGTTGAGTATGTCTACTGACGTGGTCTGACTTGGTCATATCATTCTCTGTCTCCCGTACTCTGATCCCCTCTGATTCTTGGGGGGGCGAATGAGGCGATTGCCCCGAGCACTGCAGTTATGTGGGCCCCATGCTGTCCCACTCCCCATGGGGCAGCACGGAGCCTGCACAGCTGCCTCCATCCCCACTGCTGCACTTTGGCTCACCCGCTCCCTGCTGCCTTTGGTGGCAAGTCGAAGGCAGCAGGGCAGGGTGGAGCATGAAGTCCAGCCTCTGGGCTGGCTGTCCCTGCCCCCAGGTTGGAGCAGACAGGCCCAAGGGCAGGGCGGGGAAGCAGAGCCCAGCCTCTGCGCCAACCCGCTCCACTCCCAGGGGTGGAGCAGCTGGCCCAGGGGAGGGGTGGATACATGGAGTCCAGATTCTCTGGGCTGGCCTTCCCTGTCTCCCCCTCCATAGCATGGTGGAGTAGGAGGGGGCCGCGGGCCCCGCACAGGCCAGTTGGCCTTGGGTCCTGCCCCTCTCCTTAAGCATGGCCATGCTTTGAGAAATCCATTGCCTCTAAAGCTGACCATGCAAGAAATCCAAACTTAAACACTTGTGTGCCCGTGATGTACAGCTGTGTTTTCTCTCTACTGATCAATCAGCATAACATTTCACATTCCAGTAGCTGTACTTCAGGGAGAGTGGATTAGAATGGGAATTCAGTTAAAAAATCGTGGACAGATTTATTTTTTCTTTGTGCTCCATTTTTTTCTTTTCACTTTAAAACACACTTTGGTGCTAGTTACACTTGCCCTAGGCTTGTAAGCATACTAATATTGGGTCGAATATTTCTACTTGAGGATTTTAGTTCTCTCTGCCAGTTTAAATTAGTTTGAAGCTTTTGATTTTATTACTTTTTTTCAAACTTCTAAATGACTTTATAAGTATTCTTTAATCTACTGTGGCTTTTCAATAAAACTGATTCCAATAAAATATATGGTCCATGGCAAATGTAAGGTTGCAAAGGGATAGGTAAAATATCTTAGTTTTACGCCTGGATATTAAACAAAAGGACTGCATTCATCCCTGGTGTAACTTCAGTGAAGTTACCTAGGAATTAATTTGAGCCCATTTGTTTACAGATTTAGAAAATTAATCTTATGTAGTTTATTTTATTTCAAGATATTTCTGTCCATCTTGTACACAGTTCTTTGGACCACTGGAAATTTCTGTTTGCTCCCTTAGACCTTGCTAAAATTTGGTCACAGCTACAAGCTTGGTGCTTAGATATCTTGATGATATTTGTCTTCAAAGAGCATAGGTAGACTGCATAATTCCAGGCCACATACATGAAGAGTGGATGCAGTCTAGAAGTCCTGTCTCTTCCATTTAACCACTGTTTTATTGTGTGCTAAGCTGTCTCTCGCTATTCAATTTTTGCACTGTTGGCTGTGCAGAATGATGTGCATAATTCCATCAATTCAGAAAAAATAATTTAAAGGAATATATTTGCACAAGAGCAGAGGTTCGTTCTAGATAAAACACATGACAAACATCTAGAAGGTTAAATGGATTTATCCGTAGCTTTCTCTACAGTCCTGTGGTTTAGAAGTTCCAGGAATTCACTTTTTAAAAAGTAAAGCAAAACTGAAAACACAAGAACATTCAACAAGCACAGAAGGGTTTTTCTCCCCTTGCTAACGTTAGTGAGCTGGTGTGATGATGTACCTGAATGACAAGATGTCTCTTTAAGTTCACTGTATCCTGTCAAATATATAGATAATGTGTGGAAATCATGATGTATTCTCAAGAAATATATGCTAAATTTTTTAAATGTGTTATTAGATGCGGTCTGGAAAATGAAAGGCAGCCCTTCGATTTATAAGACATGGGAGGGGGAAAATGTCTATAAACCTGGGATGGGTGCATTTTTAGGGAAGATTGTAGCACTTTAGGGCCAAAGTTCATTGTGAATTCTGGTTCAGTCCACTAGAATTTCTCATAAGAGATTTCAGGGACTTCACAGTGGATCAGCAGCTCTGCCATTCTTTTAGTGCGTATAAGGTGTGCACTCATCAATAAGCAGAGCTGACTGGGCTTAGGTGTAGACTGCAGAGGGGAACTTAGAGCCAGTGTTCCCTCTAAGCTGCGCGGGGTGCACGGCCGCGCAGCAGTGATGGACCCCCACGCAGCCCGGCAGCCCCCACTGCTCCCTCCAACCTCCAGGGCAGCGGCTTTGCCGCGGCACACCCGGCCTGCACCCAGCCTCTGGGCTGGCCCTCCCCGCCCCCAGGGCAACCTTTTGTCACCCATGTTGTTTGCCTCTTAAGTATATTTTAAATGAAAATGGGATTCTAAAAGAAATGGTATAGATCAAACAGAAGTAATGGGTTTGACAGCTGTGAGCCCTAGGAAGTGCAAGGAGTTCAAAAGACGGAGATGTGCCAGCCAGACATGGAGTTTTGAGACAATAAGTATTAAGTGGGTGAGTCAATTGGAAGTGGCTAATACGCAGTCCACAATTCTAATCAGCAAAAACCCAGCGTGTTGAAACTACAGCCTGAGGAGAGGACCATTGTACGTTGATTGCCTGTTCCTGAAGTCTGGACATCAAAGGACAGAGCTGTATAAGGAAACGCTAAACTGTCAGGTCAGGGTTCTTCTTCCTGAACTAAAACCTGACATGGACTTCTAACAAAGTGGGCAAAGTCAATGGTGGGGTTTAAAAGACTAATACTTACTACAGTCCTTGGCTAGATTTAGGGTAACATTTTGTCAACTTTTAGCATGCATGCAGGTTATTTTATTATCTTGTATGTTTTCTTGATATTGCTTTAAACTAAAAGTAAATGCAAATTAGTTTGTGGAGGCTGGCTGGCAACTGTGGGGGCAAAAACCATAACTGCTTTCAAAACTGAGCTTGATAAATGTATGGAGGGGATGGTATATTTACCCTATTTTGGAAATTGACTTATATTTGGCTATGTGTGGTGGATATACAAGTGGCCTAAGAGGGGAGAGTACATGGGGTGGGTTCTGAGTTATTACAGAGAATTGTTTCTTGGGTAACTGGCTGTTGAAATTTGCCCACATGCTCAGGGTTTAACTGATCGCCATATTTGGGGTTGGGAAAGAATTTTCCCTCAGGGCTGATTGGCCTGGTATCTGGGGTTTTTCACCTTCCTCTGTAGCACAGGGCATGGTTCACCTACCGGTGAATTCTCTGTATCTTAAAATCCTTAAATCATGATTTAAGGAGGTAAATAACTCAGTCATAGGTTAGTGGCCTATTGCTGGAGTGGGTGGGTGAGGTCTTGAGGCCTGCATTTTGCAGGAGGTCAGACTAGATGATTGTACTGGTCCCTTCTGACCTTAAAGTCTATGAGTCTATATATGATAATGAAATACTTTCCATTCCAATAGTAATTCAGAATGTTAAAAAATAGCTTCTAAATTCAGACATTTTTTAAAGCAGCAGATCTGAATAAATTGCATCCAGGAGTTTTAAAAGTGCTGCCTGATGCGCTTGCTGGATCATTAATGGCATCTTTCAATGACTCCTGAAAATGGGAGGGCTTTCAGAAAATTGGAAGAGTAATATACTAATATTTAAAAAAATCTAAGGGTGACCCATATAACTATAGGTCTGTTGCTCTGACATTAATCCCGAGCAAGATAATAGAACAGCTGATGTAGGACTCAAATAATAAAGAATTAATAGACTCATAGAACTCGAAGGAACCATGAGAGGTCATTGAGTCTAATCACCTGCACTCATGGCAGGAATAAGTACCATGTAGACCATCCCTGACAGATGTTTATCTAACCTGCTCTTAAAAACTTCTAATAATGGAGATT